>JARHVA010011394.1:0-62642 GCA_037957365.1 Torreya grandis | reverse complement strand
TCCCTTTTTGATATATCTCCCATTATTCCATTTTGTAAACACTCTCTCATTTTTTAGAAGAAAAGACTTTCTCTCAATTATGTAGGACTAGAGACTCTCATTTGATAAGGATAGACCCTATCAAAACTTGTATGAAATACCTCTTAAATATTATAAATATTTACTTTACCTATCTCTTGTTGTTGAACTATGTTTAGTAAGCTTGTGCATGATGGAATTATGAAGGAAAATCTTCCATGCCCATTATCCCTCTTCCTTGAATATTTTAGAGTGTTTTTTAGTTGATTTTAGGTTTGCATTTGTGATCTTTTTAACATTAACATGAGATTGGTGTTAGTCTTATAAATCCTCTTAGTTCCATTCATTACTTCCTAAACCTAGTGTATGAAATACTTATGCAATTATCTAGATTTTGAGATTGTGTGAGCTAGTGTTATCTTATACTTGTTTAGTGTATTTTCATGCATGTGTGATTTCTCATTTAATTTGGTGCATCACCCTTTTAAATTTATTAGTAACCCTTTACCCCTTCTCTAATCCTTTTCTTAGTGTCAACATTAGTATAGGTGATCCATCAAAAGGAAACCAACCTTCTCTGAAGGTTTAACCCCACCATAGGTGACTCACAGCTTGGGGTTGCCCTAATAGTGTAGCTCAATTGGAAAGGGCCTAAATAACCATCTCCAAGGTTTTAAATTGATTCTATAAAGGATCAACTAAATACATAGATACAAAATTTGATTTGGTGGATTTGAAGCATTACTTCTAACATTTTACTTTATAGAATAGATTTCATGTTTCATAGGATTAGTCTTTCTTTCTTTCTATATTTGCTTTCATTATATTAGTTGTTATGTTTTATAGATTATTTTTATAAAAGTATAGAACAAACCAACTTATATCATACATTGATATTACAAAATAACTAAAAAAAATAAGGGGATGATTCTCAAGGATTCACCATTGGTCCTCATAGGTATTTATTCTGTTATTATTAAATATTTTAGGGTTAAGGTATGTGTTGTGACTAAATTAGGTTTTGATTTAGGTTACTATTGATTTGGGTTTTATGAACTTGCTATTTATGTGGGTTTTATTCACACCCCAAAAATATTTATGAGGCACCCTCTAAAATTTTAGGATATATGAATGAAATTCACTCCAAGGCATGAGTTATGGGGTATTCAATTGTGTAAATAATCTTTTGGTGGAATAGAGATGAGTGAAATAGTTTGTTTACCATGAATTGGTCAAATATGGATGAATCTAGATCTAATTAATATGGGTGAACTAATGATGGATCTAATCTAAGGTGGGTAGGACCAAAAGAAACTCAAAACAATAGGGAAATGTAGGGTATATAATGAGGGTTATGGACCACATTAGATGAAACTTTTCTAGACTGACACTTAAACTAAGGGTTGGATAAGGAATCAAAGACTAATGTTTATTGTAGGCTATTATATCAAACCAAAAATTAGACATATTTATAATTCAAAGGGAACCATTATATAACAAATTTAAGCACATAAAATTAAAGTTTTCCATGTTTGTAAGACTACAATAACACATCTATAAGGGGGATTATGATTCATATGCCAAATAAATTTAGATCAATAATAGATAAATATGAATAATTATATATTAAAGTGATAACTCATGCATAACTAAAAGATTAATAAACTGAAATAACATAACTTATTACACAATCCACATATTTGGATAAGAATCAAGATTTTCACATCGAGATCAATTGTATAACTTTCATCAAAATTTATTATTAGTTTTAATAGCCAAAATTCTCCTCCCTTTGGGACTAGGATAATATAAGTACATATAATCTTGGGATGGTGAAGTCCTCATATCTCAATTGAACTCCAAAAATATCACTATATGATAATCTCAAGAAAATTATTCATTTACAATAATGACTAATCCAAATAGAATTGTTCATCTAAAATATAGTATATACATGTTAAATAAATTAAGAAGTAACAGTTCCATCTCATCTAGAACATACAAATACATATGTATATTTATAAATTAATAATACAACACTACCAAAATAAAAAACTATAACATAGCTGAAGTATATGTTGAAGTAACTGGAATTGAAGTTATAACTTGTGTTGTAACTAGAGTGGGCACTATAATTGTAGTTATGCTAGAAGTGACACCAATGTAATTGTGGCAGTGGTTGTTAGAAGTGGCACATAGGTAGGCCTAGTATAAGTATGAACTAGTATGTATTTAATAATTTGAGTCCCCTAAGGTCAAGTTGGTGTAACATATACTACTGAAGTTTCTTGCTTAGCATCTTATATTTATAGGTAAAGTGCATGACTTTCTTATAAGTCTATGTCTATTATCTCAAAATCAAGAAAATCTATTTTGAACATCTGAGGAAGCTTGTCCATAAATTTCTTATGTGTGACTAGTATATATCTAATGTTTTCATGTAGTGCCTTAGTTCCTATGATTTTATCTCTTAAAAAATTAACTAGTTGCATTATTTCATAATTAGTTCTATAAGTAGTGCCTTCAATCTCTGCTCTAAATCTATTAAGTGTTGTTCATAGAAGATTCTCAAAAATAGGTTTGGGCACCAATTACCCCTATGTAGTTCCTACCTATGTAATTATTAAGGCTATTAGGATATATATTTCTTCCTTTTCCAATTTTTTAAATTGTTGGACTAGATCTCATTTTTATTTATGTTAGTCAAGTAAGTTGTTCCTTTTGACAACAATGTAATTTTGTGCCCAAATAGCTTCAAATGCTATTATTAAAATTTGATGGGAATAATCCTTATTCCTAGTTTCCTATATTATAAAATTCATCTTACCATCAATGAATTTTATTTTATTAAGCAATTGAAGAATATCTCCCCACTTGGGTTAGGAGGTGGCATTTGTAGAACTTATTAAACAAATGGTGTCAAATATATCCCTAGCTATCCCCTTTAATTTGACCACTATTTCTTTAGGAACTTGGATGGTAATCACCTTTGGTTGCCTCTATATAGGTTGATCAAAAAAGTTTAACATCTCTTTTATGACTCTTCTATCAACATCTACAAAAGTATAGGGGTCCTCCCTATATCTATCTAGGTTTGAGGGATTTATTTTTCTTCATATTGTCAAAGAGAATCTATCTTCTATTTGTTTCAACTCAACATGTTGACCTTCCAAAACCATAGTTTTCCTCTTAATCTTTCTCAAGGTATTTATCTATATATCAAAATGATGCTTTACTATGGGATTTTTAGTTATCACTAAATCTTGTCTTCATACTTCTTCCTATTATAATTGCTAAATATATGAAGGAATGTTCAATGTAAGTTATTGCTTTGTTTGTTCTATTTGTGTTATATGAGTAGCTAAGAGGGATTATCCTAGAGGTAACATGGATTAGGGGAAGATGTCCCTATTTATAAAAAAGGAGGAATATATTTCCTCTATCCAATAACTTACTTTTAGACTAGTGTATCTATTAAATATTTAGCCTTCCCTCCTACTCTTTGGATTAAAAAAATAGGTGAGTATACTTGAGTTTATTATCAAATAGCATATCTAACTATGTAGTCAACCTATGAGGGGTGGTTAGTGTAGCAAAAATTGAGGTGGAAACCAAGTTTTCAAAAGACCCCTTCATTTGGATTAGGGGAATATGGATTAGTTACACTAAATAATGAGTAGGTCATTGAGGTGCTCAATAGGTTTTGTAAATAGTCAGTAGCATAGATGTATGCATTTATAGTTGTCCCAATAATAGTGGTAGGTCCCATAATAGTAAGTTGGGATATGGTAGGAAAATTTGGCATTACAGATGAATGAGGATAGTTTATTTGACTTAACAAATTAAAATAATTTAAAGAATCCACTACATCAGTTGTAGTTACAATAACTAAGGGAGTTTCTAAATAATGAAGACTTGGAGAACTTACAACTTAGGAAGAGATAACTGGGGAACTAGTTGTTTTAGGTTTAATTATAGTGATCTAAGGTGGAGATATTGGAGGGGTATTTGGGGATGGCCCATGTGTTGTAATATGTATTTTTGATTCTACCTCTCCTTATATATGTTATATTAATTTAGTAGCCATCAAGTTACCATCTCCCTAGTTATATTCCTTATATTCTTTCAACAATTATGTTCCTCCTAAATGTCTACTTTCCTCATTCATCCATTCATCATATTCCTCTATTTTTGTGGTCTCATCAAATTATTTTCTCTTCTATATTATTCTTATAAACCCACTCTTCTTCATCTCTCCATATTTTTTATTCCTCCTCATTTTCATAAATCTAATCAAAGTCTAACCCTAGTTCACCATTCTCTCTTTCCTTTCCTTTAGATAAAATTGTTACTTCTCTTCTACTTCCACCTTTTGAGGTGAAATTAAAGGTTCTTGGGATTACTTGTATATGAAATTATTGGTTTTGTAACAATAGAGGATAGATCAATTAAAGGTGGAATGGGAGATTAATGAGATGTAGTGGTAGAAGATGGAGATGAAGATGGAGGAGTGGTGAGCACTAGAGGAATGATAGGTGGTGGAGATGGAAATACAATTGATTGGGGCATCATTGTTTGCGGAGACAAAGGAGGATAAATAACATGAACTTGAGATAAAAAGGAAGGAAGAATTACTTGTTGTGCTATGGTTAATGAAGGTAAAGGGAGCATGGAGAAAATCCTTGCTAATGTGTTGGGACTTGTAGGTCTCTACTTTTCAATTATGTGTTGAGGTTATGTTAATCCTATTTTTATTACATCCTCTTTTCTAAAGGTCATGTAATATTTATGATTCTACCATACAAATGATTTAGTGTCATGAAGTCTAAACTATGGTAGGGGCCAACTCATTTGAATTAATTAAAATATGCATTCTCTATATATTGGCAAAATTTTGATTACTATATTTGAATATAATTGTTAATTCTAATTTTGATTAAGTGGTTTCAAAAATCATAAGTTGGTTATGAATGAAATGGTTTTCAGTGTCAATTTCTAGTTGTGTAGAAGCAATTTGAAGTATATACAAGGATATCAGTTATTTTTGATACTTGATTAATACATGGTTAGTATTGAATTAGAAATACAATTTTGTTTCATATCATATTATAGTATTAGAATTTAAATACATATTCATATATTATTTATGCAAAGCTCTGCATATAAATCTCCTTGTATCATCATAAGTCTTCAAATTCATAACATGTATTATTAGGTGTTTCATATTAGATTATTTTATTAGAAACTTCTTAATGTCATAATTACAATTTTTGATGGAAATTTGTATCACTAATGCATATATGCTTGTAGAATGCAACTTGAATTACATAAGTTATCATATATTTAATAAGTTTGAAACCTATAATCTAAAATATTAATGACTTATGTCAAGAACATTTTCAAGAGGTATTTTCTAAGTAATATATTAGTTTTTTACCTAGGTGGAATATGAATGTTTCCTAATTTATAAATAATATACTTGAAATTTTATATAAAATGTGGTAGTAATGTTTAAGTTATCATGTAAATAGTAACTTAAGATTATTGATCTAAAAGACATCATAGTGATGTTCTATGATTCAAGACTTGAGTAGAAGCTTTGAACAGTATTCACCATAAATTTAGTGATAAATTAAATGAATAAGTTTGTAGTCTTAAGGTGAGTTATCATGTTTTATTATATTTTATGCACTAATTTTTAGGTACTTTCATTGGAATATGGATTTGGTAGTTGATTTAGTGATAAAGAAAATAAACTGCTAAATAGATTAGTAAGATGCTAAGTTTACTGGAGATGTTTATCAAGTTGGAAGATGTTATAAAGACCAATTCAAATTTTACATGTCATCTTAGGTAGTAAAAGGTATTTATGGTAATATAAAGTTTTAATTTTTTGGTTTTAGCATCATATCATTTCAATCTTGCTACTAAAGTGAAGCTCTACTTGGAAGCATTTACAGATGGTCGAGGAAAATATAATGATGTTTTAAGAAAATATTCTACAAGATTCACAAGGTATGTTCATTTATCCTCTTAATTCAAGGAAATACTATGAAATATAAGGATCTAAATTTCAATTTTTGTTTCATGGTAGCATTTTGGTTGTATTTTTGGTGTTTTGCATGTTTTTGAAGAAATGCTCACAAAAATTACATGCAATATTATATTCTTCCTTCAAAATGTTTAGAAATGTTTGACCTAGTTTCAAGTAAATAAGATGTTGTAACATAGGTTTTCCTTGTGATTTTAATGTTGATAAATATATTTTTACAGAGTTTTTTGGTTAAACCATGCATGCATTCTTTGACAAAAAACATAGTGGTTGGCTTGTAAATATTGTTCATACCTTGGTTGAGTGTTAGTTTTTCTAAGAAGTTTCTTAACAACAAAAAAGTGTTTCGAAGTATAACATTTCATTCATGCATTTGGGTTATTCATGTTAAATAAGGTGCATGAAATGGTTTTGACATTATGGGTTTAGTGGTAGACATGTTTATGAAATACATTTTTAATTAAACATAGTTAAAATTGATATCTTAATGATATAATCTTATCTATTTTTAAGGAATTTCATTAGTTTTGAGTGGGTATTTGAAAGATATATCTATCGGTCTTATTTTCATTTTATTCATGTATGAATCTTAGGTTAAATAAATGGTTCTCATAGTTCTTATCTATGAATAATAGTAAATTTGGCATTCACATGGATTTTTTTCCATATTTTGGGAGATTTAGTGTGGTAGGGTTTACAACAGTCATAATGATGAATTTCACATTTATTCAATAGCTATGTTATTTTGATTTATATAGTTCATTCATTTAGTTTTGAGAATGTAGGAAAGTTGACTATTTCAAATAACATTTGATGTTAATCTATAACATAGGATGTTTTAAATAAATGTTTAGATTAAAAAGTTATGGTGTATGGATATAGAAATCAAACTTTCTTTTAATTATCTTGTTTATGGATATTAAGATAAACACATTAATTATAGGAGATAAACATCAAGGTTATTTTTTAGATATCAAAATTGTATATATTACCAAGATTGTGTATTTTTAAATATTTTGATAGGTGATGTATTTTATCAAACTTTTTTATGGCATGAAATGATTTCATATGATATTTTGAATATGAATATTTTAGTCAAAATGGAAATATCAAGCTTAGTTGATAGATTGATCTTGAAGAGTAACCTGTTGGAGTTTAATAGTTGTAGATTTGGAAAGGTTTCATGGTTTAAAACATGATAGAATAACATATTTTCATAATTTTGATGCATATCTTTTGAATACATAGATTATTGATGTATAAGTCATTTGGATGGATTATGTCAATTTTTATTAAACTATGCTATGTGGAATTTGTATTCAGATCATGGCAGTCATTGTAGAATTTGATATATTATGATTAAGTGTTTGGATTATTATGGTGATTTTTTAACTTTTGTTAGAATGAGTATTACTATATTGGAAAAATAAAATTAGTTTAGGTCTTATATATTTTGAATTACACATATTTGATGGATATAAATATATGAACTTCATTGAGGTTAGGATTATATGGATTTGAATTCATATATTTATTTGTCCAATTTAGTATCTACTAGCATTCAATAATGTTTGTGTTTTGGTTTATTTTTAAGGTTTTAAAACATATAATAATTTATTATAAAATATTGGCATAGTGACATGAAATTAACCTTCAGTATATACACTTGAGTTCTAATTAATATTTTTGTTTATTTAAATATATTGAGATGTATGGTTGGACCCCAAGTTTGAATAATTTTGACAAAAATGCTTGGGGATCAAGGTGATATCAACATAGTGAGGGCAATCCTTCATGGGTTAGTTCTCAAGGATAATTATTTCATAAGCATAGGGATTATCACACTTTTCCTAAACCATTTAGTCATGGAACCCAAGTTTCTATTTATTTTTATGCTATTGATCCTACCTTTTGGAATGTTATTGATTCATTACCACTAGGTTCTTTATATTTTTGTGTTAATCAAGGTTTTAGAAGATCATATGGGAGATATCATCCTCATGGATAAAGTACCCCAAGTAAATACTCTCAAAATATGCATAATGATGTTCAATCTAGTCAAAATAATACTCCAACACTTCTACATCTTGAAAATGTGTTTGATGTGATTGCAAAACTATACCCTCATTCACTTGTGCCAATCAATATAATACTTTCTTTAGCTAAGCTTAAAAATAGACTTAAAAATCATACTAAATTAACACTTGATCATTTTGTACCAGTTGTACCTAAATCTAATATGCCCACTCCTTCTAGTGGAAAACATGTCGGTAGCCCTTTAGCTTCACTTTTGATAACAAGAATGGTGAAAAAGTTCAAATTGAAAGTGGATGATGTTGAAGGAACTAAGTTGAACAATTTTATTAACACTTCAATAGAGTACACTGAGTATTTGATTGATAAGGGTGCACCTTTGATTGAACTAGTTTTATATTTTGATGATGAGTAAACTATTTTTTAAGTTATACTCTAGTTGATACTTTCTACTTTGACTATTTGTGAAACTTTCATATTTTGGTGCATGGATATATATAGATGATTTAAAAAAATTTGATAGACGTGATATTACTTTTTATAGAATGGAATGTTTGATTTACTAAATTTATGGAAATACTCATGGTATTTAAAATTTAAAGTTTTTAATTTTATTTAATTTTTAGTAACTATTTTGAATGTCAAGTTTATTAAATGCCTATTTTGATTGTATTTTTATGAGTCATGCCCCCTACCCATTAGAGTTTATTATCAACATATTATTACATAAATTTGATATATTTTAGACTTTATTTAAGTATATATTAAAAAAATTAATTTTAATTAATTAATTAACTTTAAAATTTTATTAAAGTTAACAATAAAAAACTCATAAATTAGTTATAACTTATTTTGTAACTATATCCAAAATGAAACTTTATAAACAAATCAAGTCACAACACAATATAGGAACATAACAAGTATTAAAGAGATCTGAGTTATTCAAGTGTCATC
Source organism: Torreya grandis (assembly GCA_037957365.1). Lineage (NCBI taxonomy): Eukaryota > Viridiplantae > Streptophyta > Pinopsida > Cupressales > Taxaceae > Torreya > Torreya grandis. The sequence goes on along the minus strand of JARHVA010011394.1, from coordinate 53,584 downwards.
ATTCTTCTCTTTGTGCAAATAATCTCTGAGATTAATAGTTATTTGTAGGAAGATCAAATAATACATTATATGATGGTTAAGTAATCCCTTTGTTTAGTACATGTATATCCTTTTTTTTTTGTTTTTGATTTATGAATTGATTATCTAAAGTCTATAAGGCCTAATATCTTTTAATGACTGTATCAATACAATCATGTGAGCATAATATCATGTACTTAACCCACAAAATTATGAGTACCTCATTTTATGAGAAATTTATTGATATCTCAATTGTATGTAATTATCTATTGAATACCATTTGTATTAAAAACTTATTTATCAAATAAAATTTCTTCAAAATTTCAACTAAGATGACTCTATTTTTAGACTCGCATTTATTTTATTTTTATTTATTAGAATTGACTTAGTTTGTTTTGATTTATTTCTTAGATTAGAATAGACTCTTTAATCTTTTTATTTTATTATTTCTTAGTATATATTTTCCTTTCATAGTTTGTTATTTCATTTGGTTATTGTGTTTTACTTAATTCATTTATGTTTTTATATTTAGTTTAAATTTCATTTTCTATTAAGGATTTATAGCTTAGATCTTTATTTTTCTTTGTTTGATTCATATTTTAGATTAAAGTTTGGTTCAATAATTAGTTTGATTTATTATCATAGATTAAACATATATTATTTATTTATTTTATAATTAAATTTTTGTTTCTTATTAGATTAGTTTATTTCATTTACTAAAATATTTTTATTTGATTACATTTGATTAGATTAAGTTTGATTATTTGTTGCTTGTTTATTTTAGATTGTTGTTTCTTAATTCATTATAGTTTATAAATTAGTTATTTCTTGATAAGTAGTTTTCTTATGTTTTTAAATTATGTTTTTTTATTTATATCTCATTGTTTGGTATTCATTTTCAATTGTTTTACTTATCTTTTATTTTTTTAGTTTCTTTTATTTGGATCTATTTTGAGTCAAAAGAGACATTAGAGAGTTATAAACAATTGATTAAAACAAAATTATAAAAGATAAAAGATATTTCCTTCAAGATATTATCTAATTCATAAGCTTTATCTATCGAATAGCTTATATTACATAATTACAATCTTATTCCTTTATTTAATACTTAGGTGATATTTGATTTCTAAAAATAAATTGAGTATTGATTAGAATTTAACTTGTTCATTTTTCATAGTTAATTAAAAAAAAACCTTTTATGCATCTTTGAAATCAAAATTATTCCATAGACCCTTATATTTATACTGGTACAATTCCAAATTAACCTTCATGATAGATGAAAGGGTTGATTTATTGATGCACATTTTTCACCATCAACATGTTCCTCCATAATGTGTTGTGGATAAGAAGTAACAACTATGTGTATAAGGGAGCTTGGAGGTGTTGAATTTATCTCTTTAATATAATATTAGATTAATGGTCAATTTATTCTTGAATTTCTTCTTATACTTAACGAGGGGGTTATGGACGGGTCTAAAAACCCATTCTTCTTTATCAATTCTCTTAGCATCCTTGATAGGGATACTATGATCATACTAGATTCTCTACACCATATTTATAGACATGTTAGACCTACACATCCTTATAACCACTTCAATATCATATTCAACATTCATAAAGAGACTATCATGATCACAAGATTGATATCCATAGTCAATTATCACTTTTCTTTCATATTTTATGATGTGTTCTCTAACAATTTTCCTAGGGTCCTAGTGTTTGAAAGGTTCTAATTTAAACCCATAATATGCCATAATATTTCAAAAAAATTGGATGTGATCTCACCTTATGTACTACATCCTACCAATACTAAGAGGCATTGGATGCACAACTACTTGATTGGCCATCCTCAAGTCATTGTCAATGTTTTTAGCTAATTAAACAACAATATCTTAATTAGTTACTTTATCTTTATAATCTTTGATAGGTACAAAGGGTTTGAATTTATGCCTTTGATTATAATTATTGTGAACTTTAGGTACAACCAATAATCACCCATATTTTGAATGGTTTTATTTATAGGTTTAGAGAGCCTAAGCTTGTTCTTCCCATAGATTATTTGATATGCCATGGGATAGAAATTCTTATTTAACCTGTTCATGTTCTTCCAAAATTTATGAACATAAATAACATTGAGCTCATCACATACCCTATTCTTAGGGTAGTCTGGAGATAGTTTCCATGAATGCTTAGAAGATGAATGCCCAATTATAGTCACCACATCTACTATGTTGGATATCATGTAGAAGGTACATTTTGGAGAAATTATAGGATTTTTGAGTTTCAAAATCAAATTGGATTTGATAATCACTCCTATGGAAATGATATTTTTAGAAGTTAAAATCATCTTGAGTAAAGGGATCCATGTCTCATTAACATAAGTGATGATTTAAAAACCATATATTCTATTTAATAGGGCCATGACAATTCTCACCTCTGGTCTAAAGAAAAAACTGGGGATAGACAAGGTAGGACCATGAAATACAAAGTTGATTGAGTTTCCATGCCATTTGTATAACTTCTTTCTAGCATTATTGTTAAAAAGCCATGAATTCACCATGTCCTACCTAAATGACATGTCTAAGAAAGGATGCCTATAATACCTTTCAAAGGCATCTCCACTAATATATGCAATTATGTTTTACTAATCCTAAAGTGTAATATCTTCCTCCTTGCCATTCATGAATAAATCAAAAAATATGTCAATGTAGGTTATTACCTATGATTTGGTTTTTATGTTGTGAAGACCAATTGATTTGGTGGTTAGGAGGTCATCCTTATATCTACATGTAAAAATAGAAAGCTGATCCTTGGCCTTATATGGTTCAATTGAATCAACCATATCCAAAATGGTGGAATAATTTTTGAACTCATGGTTTAGAGACACTAAATCAAATGTTGTATTTTTATATTTAATTGGTCCTAAAATTGAATATGCAAAGGGGATTGGGATGCGAGATGAAGAAGCAATTACAACCCTAGTCTTGAAAATACTTTACTCTATGAGGAACATATAAATTCTTGATCATAATGGAGTTTTGGATTTGTATTTTTCACATGAACTTAGAATTCACAATACTCTTGATAGTTAGGAGGCAATGCAATTAGATTAAAAATGACAATTTGAAATATATTACTTTAATTTTATTGGTTTCGATAATTGAAAGAATTAACTCTTCAATTTTTACAAATTAAGTATAGTAGTGGAATTTTATCTATTCCTTATTATTATTTTCAAATTAATTTAATAAGACTAAATTCCATGACTTTTACTTCCATGTGGCTTCTTCTACATTCTTCAGGATCCTTAGTCATTTTAATATGACATGTCTCTTTTTTATACTCTCAAACTTAGTTTTGATGTCTTCATTGTTTTCCTATGTGGATTTAGAGGATACATGTCTATGTGTCACTATTCCACTCCTATCTAAGTTATAAATTATTGTGCTTTATCTCTTTGACTATGAGTTAGTGAGATGATGACATGCAGATGGTTCCCATTGTTCCACTTGCCTAGGATTGTTTATATAAAGTTCCATACTGACATTACCTCTAAGATAGAGGAAAGATGACATGTGGATTATTATTGTTGCTTTGATTACCTAAAATTACCTATATAAATGTCCTTATAGATATCACCTATGGGATATCAAGATGATGACATGTGGATGGTTCTACTACTTTGATTACCTAGGATTATTTGTGCAAAGGTTTATGTTGATATCACCTCTGGGCCAGTGGGATGATGACATGTGGATGATTATCACTACTACACTTGCTTGTTATTATCTATATAAATATCCATGTTCATATCACCTCTTGGTGACTTATGTTCTTTACTTAGGCTATGAGTTTGAATTGATGCCATAGGGCAAGTTAAATGAACTTTGGGAGGGCCTAGGAGACACCTAAGCATGAAATAACCTACTTAATACATAACAAAGGCAAAAACATTACTAAATGAAAAACACAACACCCACATTAGCCATTATATCATAAATTGAACCTGTACATCAGTGTTGAGTTAAATAAAATTGAAGGTAAAAAAGAACATGTAATATGGATTAAACATAGTTTCAATTTACTTGTAAATTTGAAAGATAATGAAAACTTGAAATGAATTATATTGATTGAGTCAATTAAATAATAAGGATCTAACGAGGTAAATAAATTAATTTTGGCATATGATAAATTCCCTAATTTTTCACTTTTAAAATTCCATGTCATAGGATTCTAATTCAAAAGACCCTGAATAATAATATACAATTAACAATGGGTCCCTATCTGATTTTTCAAATTGGGTGTGTGTGATAAGGCACAAAAAATGGTGACTCAATGGTAAAATACTCCTTACTATTTGAGAACCTAAATCTTTGTAATACAACATAATAAAACATTAGCCTTTCTTGGAAAAGAATAAACAAACTAAACCTTGAAAAAGACTCATACTTACTCATGCAACATACCAACCATTTCCATTCTTTATATTTGAGTGTGTGATCATGTGAATTCAATTTTCCCTTGTTATGAGAGTTTTGGTAAAGTCCTTCATAGAAACTATAGGTTTCATTTTGATCTCAAATTTTGTAACCAATCAGGATGTAAAGCATGTGCATTGCTCTATTTTAGCCTCGATAGATATACCTATGATTCCACTCAAATCCTTTCTCCACTATCAGCCAGGCATCCATATCTCTAGTAGAGATTACTTGAATCAACCTTTTCTATTAGTTTGTATGATAATATATGTTTTTTTTTTAAAATACATATAAGATAAGGGTTAAGAATCACCATTGGATGGGTGTATGCATAATAAAACTTATTTCAATCAATACATTCGTATTAGTGTGTATCTATTTAAATGTTTCTTATCTCCTATCCAATTTTTAACATGTAATAGTGTAGTTAAGTTTTGGAAATGAAAATTCATTCTTAAATTTACATGATTATATCAAATTACATCTTAGAAATCTAGCAAAATCATTCAGTCAAATAAGAACATAATTCATTCACAACACATACCTTAACCCTAAAATCTCTAATATTAAAAGAATAAATCTTTATGAGGACCAATGGTGCATCTTTGTGATTTATCCCTTTTTTGTAGTTATTATGTAATCTCAATGTATGGAATTAGTTGGTCTATTCCACAGTGTTATAAAACTAATCTCTAAATCATAACAACTAATCTAGTAGAAGCAAATGTAGAAAGAAGGAAAGACTAATATGATAAAGTAGGAAATATATTATAGAAATAAATAAATCTAACCTATAAATCAAAACTCTACTCTAATCTCACATATACATCTTCACTTATAATCATTTTAAGGCATCTTCAATTAGAGACACCATGAAATATTGATTCAAAAACTATCCATTGATTAAAAAAGAAAGGTCATTATCATGGATGTGTTTCAACTACAAGGCATTTTTACCTAGGATCTCTTATATCTAACATGGTATAATACATAAAAGAGTGAACTTATCATGTTGTTCTCTATTCTCGTGTTCTTTATCCCATAAAATCACTAGGTCCAAAATCCTTAAGGCTTTGATCTTGGATTTTTGTCAAACCATATTTTAAACTATCTTGATGTTTGCTGAAGTAATGTAGTGCTTTAGTTCTTACGTCTTCCATCTAGACTATGTTAAGTAATCTAAATTTTATTCTTTCATCTTCCCCCATGTACTCCTATATAAAATGGTACATTTGTATCTTAAGTGTAATGTGGAAGATTGACTATTGGTCATACACAAGTAGAGAAGGTGAATCCTTGAGGACTTTCTTATGCCTTGTTATATCTATCCATAAGAGATAGATATAACCTTTTCTTATTGAAATGCCAATAAGAGATGCCATTCTCTTGATTTATCTTAGCTTATTTATTAATGTCATCCATCATATTAGACTGGAATGTATTTTAAGGAGAGCTTGATAGTGATTTTATTATCATAATCCCATTATATAAATTTAGTAGACTAGAATGTTGGACCAATGTCACAAATTAAGGAAATGGGAGTGTCAATCCTGGTCAATATGTTTTCTTCCATAAACTTGATGACATCAATTAATCTTGAATTCTTTGTAGATACAAATTTTATCCCCCTAGTGTAGTAGTTATTGATCATTAGGATAAACTTATCCTCTATCGAGGAGTTTGGATTTATCACCCCAATAAAACCAAGGACCCATTGGGAAAAGGGATGTCCTTTGATGACTAGCTATAAAGTCATCAAAACATTCACTTCTCTTTTCCCAAATACTTGGTAGTCATGATAAGTCCTAACATGGTTACATGCATATTTGAATATCATGGGCCAATACTATCCCATCCTTGGATTTTTATGAGTTTTGTTACTTGAGGGATGCCCACTACTTATCTTCTGATGTAGGTTATCCAAAGTGTCTACAACTTCTTCTTTTAAAACACATCTCAGGTAAATGATTTCATAATTTTTTTATATAATAATTTGTTATTAATCTTATAATGAGTTGGTTTGATCCTGAGGGATACTATTCACTCTCTATTTAGCTTGGTGGGGCATGTGCCTATGAGAAAGTATTGGATGATCTGAGTGTAATAATCACCACTAGTTACTTAATTCTCATTAATTTGTTTAATACTTATGCATAGATCAGTATCAATCATCCATTAGATAATATCCTAGCCTATCACCATCTTGAAAAGCCTAATTTCAAGGTCAAAGTATTTAATTTTGGCTATCCATTTGTCTTTTCTTTATCCTAATTCATTCTAGCCAAGTTTGAGCTTGACAACTAAGTCTATAACAATGGAGAATGTCTTATTTTTAAAAATATAATGCCTAAATTTCCTTATAGATTTGATCAAGACATATATCTATTTATATATCATATACTATTTTAACTCTTCATCATTTATATTAGTGCTAGTGTAGGCAATGGTATGTTTATTTTTCATCCACCTTTTGTATCAGTAAAATAGTTATGGCATGTTCTAAAGTTAACAAATAAAGAAGATATCTTTATTAATTTGGGTTTATTAGAACTAGAGCTTGAACAATCATTGTGTTAAATTATTTAAAATATCTCTTAGCCTCTATTGTCTACTCTATCTTATCATTTTATTTTAACATGGCATTCAATGGTTTGACAATCTCTACAAATCTAGAAATGAATTTTCCCACAAAGTTTGTCTTACCAAATAAGGACTTTAGTTCATTTTTGCTATTAGGAGCTATCAAATTAGAAATGAATTGAATTCTATATGAATCAATGGAAATCTCATATTTAGTAATGGCATGGCCTCGTAGCTTCCCTTTAGTAACTCTAAGAATACTCTTCTTTGAATTAAGTGACACTCCATACCTTTTACATTTTTTAAACACTTTTTACAAATATTATTCATGATCAACTCTACCTTTTGAATATACTATCAGGTAATCCATGTATATGATGATACATTTACATTAAAAAATGTTATAAATGTCACCTTTCTTCTAATTATTGATCAATTTATAATTAATTAATCTATTTATTTTCTTCTAATTATTAATTAATTTCTAGTTAATTACTCTATTTATTTTAGTCTAATTATTAATTCATTTCTAGTTAAATAATCTATTTCTTATTCTAATAAAATAATTTTAGATAATATGGAATTATCTATTTTATTAAATCAATAACTACAATATTGTCTCACATTAATATTATCATTGGGCAAAGTGTGCAAGTTAAACATATGTTAACTCTCACTTACCCACTTAGTTGAATAGTATAAAAATTCATTTGCACATTCTAATACATAATCAATGCAAAATATTGGACGCTCCATCAAGGAGATGTGATAAATGATTCTCAACCATCCATATCAATCAAGATGAATGAATTGTTTTCATTATTTTGATCAATTTATTTATACAGGCTTCATCTTCCATTCTAGAGGCTCCTGAATCTTGGTTAATTGATTATCTTGAGCTTATTATTCTTTCAATTTCCAATTTATTAATCAATTAACTCATAGAACAAGGGGATGTGATAGTTATTTTGGATATAATTATATTTCTAAAGACTCATTATCTTTATAATTGAGTCATATTCTGCTTACAATACATCTTGGAAGGTAAATCTATTAGAAAGGTATAGTTGTTGTATCATGATTTTCTATTTGTTTATGTTATCTTAGACCTCACCCAATCATAGGGATTGATCTTGAGATGCATTCTTGTTAATTTTAATTAATTGTATATCTCTAATAATGACCATACTTCTCTTGGATTCTTGATCTATATAATGGCATGTTTGATTGGATTAACATCTCACTTTCATCTATCAAGCATCCTAATACTCATATTATTTCTCTAATTGGGGATTTAAACTTAATTTCACCTCTTATTATTATAATATTTTCCATTCTGTTACTCCTTATGCTTAAAGTCATATTAGTTACAATTATATTTTAGTAATTTCCTCATAGAAGATTGAGATTGTTGTTTTGGTTATTTAATTTTTGGGTACTTTATATTTTATATAGAAAACTATTTTAAAAATTACTTTTGAATTTTTATTGGAATTCATATTTTAATTATTTTAGTGATTTTAGTACAAAAGGCTTTTATCTTCTTTTATGTTAAATAATTTTTAGGTTCTCTATATTTTATATTTTTCTATAGAAACCTATTTTTGTTTTGTATCAATACATAGATTTATCACAATTTGTGTTTTAATTTTTATAGGTTTCCATTTGTTATTGTTATTTCTTGCAAGTTTTTTTGGTTTATCTCTATGTCTTTTTTATGCAGGTTTCACTTTTTGAAGACATTCAAAACCAAACTATTAATTTATTCTTTGTATATTTACACATGTCAAATCCCATTAATAAATGACTTACTATTTTCTTGCAGGTTTTGTTGTCAAATAATGTGGTGATAAATTTAAAACACACATTATTTTCTCACATTTCTTTTAGTTATTTAAAATGAATTCATGTTTTGATTTGGTGCATTAAAACACTCTTTCATTTATATTTCTTTAGTTTAGTTATTTTTTTGTTTCTTGTGTGTCTTTGTGTAGTTTCTAACATGTGTAGTTTCTAACATGTGTATGCTCTCTCTTTATTTGGGAGATTCATAATTATGATGGTAACCACTTGTTTTCATCCAAAAATATTTACCAAATTATGATTTTTTCTTGTCCATAGTGAGATTCCTATAAATCATTAATGGTGATACCTTTCTCTTTCTATTTTAGGCTACATGATTGCTATTTTATCACCTTCTTATCGGTCTTTAGGGTGTCGTGACTATAAATTAATTATCAAAACTTATTTATCTAGTAGGGTGTATAAATTGAGGAGCATATTATAATAAATACCTAAGCAATTATGTTTTATAAACACTATGATGTGAGGATCCTAACCTACTCAAATACATGTTTATTTGTGGTCCCTCAAAGAATCCAAAAATATGCTTGTGTGATCAATAATAAGTAATGTCTAGCATAGTCATGAAGGTATTATAATTTCAAGCCATGAATAGCTCAATTTTAGATTTATTCATTAATAGACTTTGATCCCATGTACCAAAAGGTATATCAGGGCCACCAAATAAGCCATTGTAAAATTTTAACATAGGACCTATTGGATGAAAAACCTTCAATGGTTCATGGATGAAAAGGGAATAACTACCCAAGATTACCTATCACAAAAAAACCATGAAATAGGGTGTGTTTTTCACCTACATTTAAATTTAATTAATTAATCGTTAAACTTTTCCTCTCATGACAAGTTTATTAATAAGTCAGTGATTATGATGCAAACCCATTATATCACTAATTATAGGGTTGTTATATGTGTTTTTTACTTATATTTTGTGTCACACATATCTTATTTGAAACCTTACACATGAACCAAAGTTTACAAATTCATACCAAGTCTAAACTACATCCATATTTACTCACACAAAAAGGTGTTACTCTACCCAAATTTTGGGTCACACAAATACATTCTTAAGTGTTACCCTATTAAATTAAAATTATGTTTTATCCAATATTAACCATTATGATTCCATTTTTTATTAGACCAAATCCAATTCTAAAAAAAATTAAAATAATATTGATTCCATATTCCAATTTAAAAAATTCAAACCAAATTTTAGAATTTCAAAAACCAAATTGTAAATCCTAATTAAAATTGAAACCAATTGAAATTTAAATTGATAATAAAATTGAAATAAAATCATAATTTAAATTAAATATAATTTTAAATCAAATTATAATACAAATACTTAAATTCAGACATTCAAATCAGGTTTAGTAAAAAACTAAGCATTTAAGCAAGGCAATTCAAAGATCAATTCAAGTCAAATATTGAAAACATTACAAAATAAAAAAAGTTGATATTAAAATACATGTTCAAAATAACTTTTAAGATTAAAAAATGAATACCTATATTCTTTTTTTAATAAAACAATTAAAAGTGATTGACATCTCAAGACTTGAAAATAAATTTTATTTTCATACCTTAGACACTTTACGTTGGCAAGCTTAATTGAAATTATTTTAATTTGAAATTATCAAATTAAAAAAATCCAACCAAACAATTCTATTTTTAAACCAAGCCTATTTTAAATAATTAATTTTTAATTCAAACACATTCAAAATAAAGACCAATTCTCAAACATTCAATCTTCTAACAAGACAAAGACCATTGATTTAAGCATGCCAAGATTAACACGTAGAAGAGATTATTAGAACCCCATGTATTATGATGATGGGTGGAATTATAATCTAACTTATGAAAATCTTGAAGGAAAGATATATCAAATTGAATATACAACTTCCATTTGGAATATTTGATATTAGGATCGAATTTGAAATAAATATGTTTGACAATGAAGATGGATACCTTGATAAATTGTTGGAGTGTAGAGATAGATCCCACCCAATTATCCCATTGAGAAATTACATATATTTATGTCTATTGAAGTGATTCCTCCTGAGTCATATTATACTCAAATCCAAAGTATTGTACAAGGTGGTCCAAATCATGTTCTTCCTTCATCTAGTAAAGGGAAAGGTCAGCTTGTTGACCCATTGCTCACCAAACCAAGTCATTATTTTATAAGTTCAATAAACTAGTCAAGTTGTGGATATCTTATCTAGATCCCTAGTTATCATATATTTTTTAAATGCCATGCTTATTGAATAAAATAGATCACAAATTGAGAATCATGACATGGAACATTGAATAATACTACATCAAGAGTAGATCCTTTGAATAATACCACATCCAACATTGATCCATTAGCTAATCCTGATTTAAATACTCTAATGAATTTATCTCAATAGCCTATCAACAATATGCAATAGGATTTTACTAATCCATACCAATTTTCTCAATCAAATCATCTAAATAACCCAAAATTCCATGTTAATGCATAACAAGAATTTGAAAATACACCACCCCAACAAGTGGTGAACAATTACTCACAATAAGCTTCTTCTAACCAAAAAATGTTTATAAATACCCCTCCTATTATTTATATAATGGTAGCTAATCTAAATACAAATATTACACCTCAATAAGTTGTAAATCATTCCCATAAAATTCCAATTCACATGAAGCAAATATTTTCTCATGCACAACAAGTACCTATCTATTATTAGTAGGTTCATTCCATTCCCAAAAATTTATTCCTCCTAAATGATAATAGTTTATTCAAAATTAAAATCACATTCCTAATCAACATATTAATGCCTAGCAATGAATACCACAATAGTATTATAAGATGGATCAAAGGGTATACATTCGTTGATGTACTATGAAAGCTATGTACCTAAGGATATAATATATTAATGTATATGGGTTTATGGAGATGCTGACATGTGGCACACATCACCCTTAGTTAGTTATATGGATATAATATATAAGGATAAATTAGTAACTTGTGAAATTAGTGTATTGGGTAATGGTCAACCTACATTGGGATTAGGAGGTTACCCATCCATTATTAATTATATATATATATATATATATATATATATATATATATATATATATATATATATATGTGTGTGTGTGTGTGTGTGTGTGTGTGTGTGTGTGTGTGTGTGTGTGTGTGTGTGTCTATATAAAAGAGGTGAATGTCATTGTAAAGGAAGCAATTAAGAATTAAGTCTTCTATTGTAAAATGATATTGGAGGTTTTCCCCTTGAAGAGCATTACAGAATTATTCCTTCCTAAAGGAGTATTGTATGATGTTGCCCTACCTTAAGGGTACTATTCTATTTCTACATATATTGAATATTTGGGCATCTTATCCCACCAATATCTATTATGTTGTGTTGATCTACATTATATCATGCATATTTTCAATTGTTATAACTGTGGATCATAACAAGTGGTATCAGAGCTTTGATTTGGGTAATTTATGTGGTGTGAAACCCTAGTTTTGTGGAATTGTTAATATATTGCATTCGGTCATGAGTTTTTAAATAATTTTTTAATTGGAGGTAGATAATATTTTAAAGAAGTCATGATAAAAAATAAAGGTTTTATAATTAGTTTGAGGGAGTTATTACTATTTTAGGGTTTGTAATAATTTCATCATATCTACCAAAATATAAAGAAAATTTTTCATTAATTTTTTACTGATACTATATTAGCATACGTGAGAGCTACAATTGAAATTTTAGATTTTTTTGAAATGCTTTGACTGATTTATTTTAATTTTATGATTTTTCATAGATTCACTCTACAAGCTGAAATTTTTGGATTTTTTTCCAAAAAAATTAGTAAAGTTGTGTTATCAGACATGAAAGATAAGGTAGCATTTTAGGACTACTTAGATCCATTTTTCATGAGTTATTAAAATTTTAGGGTTTTTTAGTTAACCCTAGTTTTTATGAATCATGAAGTTACAAGTATTTTTAGGGGAGGATGATATTGATTCTAGAGAATGGTGGATACTTTTTAAGGAGAATAATGTTTGAAAAATTTGGTAGAAAAGACATTTATATAATTTTATTTATGGTCCTACATCACTTTAGGGGGATGAGTTGGGACTAAAATAATGGAATTTTTCATGGGGAGAAATGGAATAGGTTTTCCTAGATCGATGGGATATAAAAGAAAAAGAGAATGAAGTAGAGGAAGAAAATAATGATTATGAAGATAAAATAGGTGATGAAGAATACAAACAAAGGAAGAAAATTATGGCAAGGAGGAAGATTATATATGTGATGAAGAAAAATAAATAATGTATAATGTATAATGATGATGATGATGATGATGATGATGATGATGATGATGATGATGAGGATATAGATGGTGTAAGAGAGGTAGAGGATATAAAAGAGGAAGAATAAGGATTAGATGATAAGGGTTCAAATACTTTGGCTCCAAATAAATCAGAGTCATTTTTTCAATTTATTGGATGCATTAAAAATAATGTCATTATGTTCATAAACCCTAACAATAAGTATAATTTTAGCAACATAGATGTGGCTCAACGTCTACATGTTCAAGTAAATAATATCAAGGATCAAATAAATGGTCATAATATTCAAGTTTTTGAAGAGTTGAAGCTCATTATGGACAAATATGTTTTGTGTTCAAATTTTTATGCTTTGATATGAATGGTGTGGATATGGTTCTTGGATATCCATGTTTAGAGACATTGGGAACAACCAATAGTAATGTTTAGAAGAAGTTCATGAAGTTTCTGTATAGTAAAAAGAAACTCAATTTATATAATATCATAGTTGGAAAGGCAGAAATAATAGACAAGGTAGATCATGAGGGTGAGATTGAAACAAGTGATGAATAACATGAGGAAGCTTCAGATGATGAAATAGATGAAGAAAAAATACAAGCATAAAATAACACTTCATCTAATCAAGATACAAAGGAACCACCAAAGAAAAAGGTGGAAGATGTAGAATAAAATAGATAAGGTCTAACTATCAGGGAAAGTTGAGGTATATAGACACCCACATCATCATGAGAGGAAACAATCATAGATCCATGCGAGAGAGTATCATAACAACAATCACTTTGTCTATATAGGAAATCAAAGTACTAATAACTATGGCTATGCATAGAAGCCAAAGAAGAATTGCTATAGTTAAGTATGGAATTAGAGTAGTGCATCATCCTATGGAACATGTAATTAGTGGGGAAATGACTATGACTATGCATGTAAGAATAACTACTATGGTCATGAATAGAATTAGAGTAGCATAATAGAATATGGTTCATAGAATCAAAGGAGGAATAATTATGCATGGACACCAAGGTAATACAATTATGATCATGAATAGAATCATAGTATCATAATGGAATTTTTAAAAAATGTTGGAGAGATATCACATATGAAGATCACATATAGATGGTTAGATGATCAATATTAGAGACAACTATGTAATGATTTGAATTACACTCATTATTTAGTTTCTTCTTATGTTTCAGGGATGAAACATGTCAAGGAGGGAAGGAATGTTATGTACCTAGGGATATAATATATTAATGTATATGGGTTGATTAATATGCTAACATGTGGCACACATCCCCCTTATCTAGTTATATGGATCAAATATATAAGGATAAATGAGTAACTTGTGAAATTGGTGTATTTGGTAATGGTCAACCTACATTGGGATTATGAGGTTACCCATACAATGTTATTTATATATATCTCTCTATATAGGAGGTGAATATCAATGTAAAGGAAGCAAGTAATCATTGAATATTCTATTATAATAGGATATTAGAGTTTGTCCCCTTGAAAAGGCATTGTGGAGTTATTCCTTCTTAAAGGAGTATTGTATGGTGTTTCCCTACCTTAAGGGTGTTATTATATTTATGAATATATTGAATATTTGGGTATCTTGTCCCATAGATATCTATTGTATTATGTTGTTCTACATTATATCTTGCATATTTTCAATTATTATAGGTTTGGATAATAACAATTAATAGGGTGCCTAAACCTTCATATCCCATGCCAAATCAGTGGCTATATTCCAATCAAGATATTACACCTTTTAATACCCATTAAAAAATGCACACCACATCTCCAAATATTCTTACTCTCCAAGAGTGGCAAGAGATAAAGGATGTTATTCAATAGTTACACATATGAAAACCAACCAAAAAGTTCAAAATAGACGAAGTATGTTCATATCTATTTGATATGAGTTACTTGCAAATACATTTCTTGCATCATTTTTAGATTCCTAAATTTTATAAATTTAAAGGAAAGGGTAATCCAAGAGAGCACCTAAAATAGTTCTCTATTGATTTCCAAGAAAAACATACAATAGTGTGTAATTTCTTCATTTTTCCTCATAGTTTGGTTAGATGGGGTTTACAGTGGTTGATACACCTTCTAAAGAGATCAATAAGCACTTTTGATGAGTTATCTAAAATAAATTGTGATAAATTTATATTATAATGTGGAAATTGAGTTGAATAATGCCAAAAAATGAGGTGATGAAATTTTCTCTACTTCTTTATAGTGTTGGTTGGTGTTAGTTGATTTCCACATAATCTTCTTGATGAACAATTGGAAAGTATTTTAACTTCTAACTTACAATTAGATGTGGCTCATAATGTAATTATTCATTTTTAAAACACTTTTGAATAAATTATTTACAAATTGAAAATTTACTCATCAAACAAGTCACAATTAGACTTTATTCTAAGAACTAGGTATAGACACAAGCTCAGTCTAACACCTCTAAAAATCTAAATAAATTAACTATAAAAAATGTTTTAATAAATGGAGTAACATAATATATATATATATATATGTAAAAATGGTAAAAACACTACCTATCTAAGATAATTCTCCTACACGACACTTCACATGAAAAAGGTCACCTCCTCAAAGGAGTCAATATGGATGAAGACATTTTGATGACCTTGGAGATATTATTGATGTGGTGTTTTTCAAATTAGTGGAAGCTGACATGATTTTTTAGCTAGTCCTAAAACCATTTTCAAAAGGTCAACCAAACCCATATGGTATAGGGATAATGAATATTACAATTAACATTGGATCAAATGCCATTCACTTAATTATTGTGTATAACTGAGACAATTTATCCAAGATTTGTTTGATAATGGTGAGATTATGATCAATAATGATGTACCAACATCTAATCAAAATTTAGAGATTTATAACACTTATTTCCACAACATACCAATATGAATTAGTGTCAGTCACAATATAATCAAAAGTATAACCAAAACTAGCCATAAATTCAAAATCAAGGTCAGGATTCCCATTTTAATAAAAGTGGATATAATAATGTACCTTATGACTACAATAATTTTGTAGGTCATATTATAGGTAATTATGTAAACATAATTAAATTCAATCCTATTACTTATTTTAACAATAATGAACATGTAATACCATCTATTATAGGATCTTCCTTACCTCTTCTAGTAATACTTCTCAAAATAGATGTAGCTTTTATGCTCATCTATGTCTTAGGGTTACCATTCAAGTTATTAATTATCATTATTATAATTTTAGTAATACTCCCCCAACTCAAGATTGTGCACTCACAACTTGACTTCCTAAGGTTACTATCCAAGGTCCTACAACTTATTCTATTAGCAACACCATCTCAGGGTCTTTGCCTCAAAAATCTAATCCAATTATTTCTAATGTTGAGAAACCTTATGATATTCTAGAAAAATTAACAAAAACACCTATGAAAATTTCTATCTTATAACACTTACACATGTTAGATATTTACAAAAACATATTAAATGATATTTTGAGCCAATCCAAGATTCCAAATGACATAGTTCCTAAAAAAGTTCAAGAATTTGTGGTTTATTTATCCTTATGTCAATAATTAACCTTTGACAAACCTTATATTTCATCCATTGGTCCTAATCATAAAAATCTTTTATACATTGAATAAATCATTTCTTACCATAATATTAAGAGAGTCCTCATCAACAATGGTTTGGGTTTGAAAATCATATCTATAAATCTGATTAAGAACTTGGGATACACTATAACAGATCTCTATCCAAACACAATCACTATCAATTCATATGATAATGGAGAGAGAGAGTCTATATGAACCATTTATTTGCATATTATTGTTGGGCCTATCACCCATAATACCATTTGTCATGTCATTGACCTAGATATATCATATACTTTCCTCCTTGGATGCCCTTAGATCTATGAAGTCAATGCAATTCCATCTAGCTTACATCAATGTTTTAAATCCCCCCATTCTATAATAAAGGTCACTATTCTTGGCAATTTTTAGCCATACCAATATTTTAAACACATTGAGGTTGAATATGAAAGTTATAATTATCATCCAAATATTGTACATACTATCAAAAATGGAAAAGAGATAGCTCTTTCATCCCCTAATTCTAATTATGATGACCTAAGAACTCTTGTGTCAACTTACTCTTATCCACCTCCCCATATTTCTTCTCAATTTACCATTTAGGATAACGTTCATGGATAATATCATATTGAAAATGATTTTCATGTAGCCATGTTATCCCAATCTCACAAATGTCATGATAGGCCCAAGTTGGAATGATATAAAAAATAATGTCCTCTCTTTTTCAAAGTCAACTCAACAAGTCAAGAATATAAGGTTGATGATGATTCATGGTTATATAATGATGACTTTTCTTCCTATTATCAAAATGTTAAGTATACTATTCCAAAATAAATCATGGATAATAAAAATTATAAAGGCAAAGTATTGTGGGGGGGGGGGACAAGGATCTATTGACCCTATATTAGCTACCAAACACAAATTCACTCAAGGTATTATATATCAACCATCTATGTGTCACGTCTTCAATATAGAGTGACACAACTTGCATGCTTAATGATGATGTTGTCGATAGTGATGTAAAGTCCTATTATAGAATCTATAATGAATTAATTGATACAAATATATTAAATAGTAATACCATTTGTACCATTTCCTCATATACCTATAATTACCTTATTTTACTCCATCATCTTTAGTTGATTGATTGAGATCAATGAGATTATAATATACCATTAGATTAATTTCAGAACGAAGAGGCACTTTTAGGGTTATCAGGCCTCCAAGTTTGAATTCAAATCAGAGATCACAAGCAAGGTTTTTTCATTGAATTATACCTTTCCACTTACATTTGGGAATAGGCATACAATAAAAAAATAAAATGAAACATTTAGATCATTAAGTGAAAACCTCTTTGAGGCACATTTGGACCAAGGAAGTAGTAAATATAAAGACAAATTCATTGGTGAAAACCTATTTCAATTAACCTTGTATGGGAAAGTTTTCTCTCCTTCACAAAAATAAAAAGGTTCCAAAAGTCCATGCTTTCCACTTAGAGTAGAAATCAATCTTGATTATCATAAAACATTTGAGAAAATGGTCCTAGTAAATCCACTACTAGTTTTTAAATGGCCATTACTAGACATGAATGATTTTGATTATTTTTTCATGGGTGAACTTAATGGTTTATAATCTAATATATAAGATCAATTAACCTCTTTTCCAGCTATTATATATGATGGATCTACACTTATTATGGAGTACATAATTGAAGCCAACATTGGCATCATAGATGATCCAAAATGGATTAAGTTGGGTCCATACCTTACTACAGAAGAATATGGGCTCCTTATTGAGATTCTTCAAATATTAATTGATATTTTCACATGGTCTTATTTATAAATATCAGGTTTAGATACCTCTTTGGTTATACACTAACATGTTGTAAACTCAAATGGTAAACTAATTTTTAAAAAAATGTAAAAAATGCATCCACAAATTTCCATAGTTGTCAAAAAAGAGTTACAAAAATTACTAGAAGTAGGTTCTATCTGGACAATCGACTATTCAAAATGGATATCAAGCATAATATTAGTCATAAAAAGGTTAGTAGGAATCTAAGTGTGTACATATTTTATAGATATTAATAAATCATGCCCAAAAGATAATTTTCATTTCCCAAACATTGATATGATTGTGTAGTCA
This sequence comes from Torreya grandis, assembly GCA_037957365.1. Classification (NCBI taxonomy): domain Eukaryota; kingdom Viridiplantae; phylum Streptophyta; class Pinopsida; order Cupressales; family Taxaceae; genus Torreya; species Torreya grandis. Next base: position 34,554 of record JARHVA010011394.1, on the reverse strand, counting down.
ACAATAAGATATGAGATATTTCCCATATGGATGGATTTTTAGGTTATAGTAAAATTAAGATAGCACCTAAATACCAACATAAGATAACATTAAATCCTCTATGGGGGAAATTTGACATTAAGTGATGCCATCTGGTCTAGACATTTTGGTGCTACATATTAACATGCCATGACTGTAATTTTCGATGACATGATATATGACATCATCAAATATTATTTGGATGACATTATCGGAATATCTAATACTAGAATAGGCCATCAAATATTTATGTGTAGGATATTTGAAATGGTTCATGAATACATCATCTAAATTAACACAATAAATGTGTCTTTAGAGTCACATCAATAAAACTATTAGGCTTCATTATTTCATGTATAGGCATTAAATTTGATATATATATATTGTTAAAGCCATTATGTAAATGCCTCATACTTGAAAATATAAAGAATCTTCATAGGTTATAGGGAAAAATTTAATGTATTTGGTGTTTCATTTCTCAACTTGCCAATAGATTCCATACTTTTACCCACTTGTTGAATAAGGGCACCACTTTCTCATGGAACATTGACTTCTAAGAAGCAATCATGAAATTAAAGGATTATTTGGCCAATCCCATAGTATTATCTCCTCCTAAATTTGGAAATACTTATTACTCTATATTTTAGCAATAAAACATGCATTGAGGGAACTTGTTTCCCAACATGATGATTAAATAAAAGAATGAGTAGTCTACTATTTGACCAGGGTATTAGTTTATTATGATAATAGTTATAATATAATTGGAAAAACTTGATTATTAATGGTATTCACATATTATAATTTGTGATACTACATGTTGAACAATATTTATATCAAATGATCCACTTTGATACTTCCTCTCCAAAGCCACATTAACTAGCTGCATGACCAAGTGGTAATGTTGTTGAGCGAGTTCAACATTAAATATTAACATTATAAAGATATAAAAGGCCAAGTTCTAGTAGATTAACTTGAAGAATCATCAATAATAGATACCAAGCTACTTATTTTTGGTTTCCCAAATGAGTTGATCTTGACCCTAAATGAATTGTCTAGTGAGTCACAACAATGTTAATTATTATTTGGTAGTTCCTTCACCTCTCATGGATCTAGATATAGTATTATTTTCATTACACCATAGAAAAAAATCATTATAAAAAAATTTTCATATTGGTTTTCCTAGTACCAACAACATGGTTGAATATGAGGCACTCATTATCAGATTATGTCTTTTAGTTCAATAGACTATTAATGAGTTGGTTGTTTATCAGGATTCATAATTAATTATTAATTAGAGAAGAGACCAATATCAGAATAAAGATGAAAATAGTGTACCCTACAAAGGTATGGTGTATACTCTCAAGAAACACTTCTAACACATACATCTTGAGAAAATATAAACTAATATAAATTCATAAGATGAAATGGTGATGATTAGTTATTTGATAGACATTGAAGACTATGTCTGATAATACCAATTTCTCATTGAACACTTTCTTAGGCAAGTGTAAAATTATTCAAAATCATAAATAGTATGTGATATTATTGGTCACAATCCCCATTGGTACCATGAACTTTTCATGTACCTTCAAGATCATATTATTCTACCAAACCTTTCCAAAAACCACTATAAATACTTTATTCAAAATGCCTCATGTTATACCTTACTTGGTGGAAATATTTATCATATAGGTTATGATGTGACTCTGTTTCATTTTTTAACTTCAATGTAATCTAAATTATTAATTAAAGATGTGCATGAAGGGATTTATGGATCCCACACTAATGGGATGGTCCTTGATAAGAAGATCATTTGCATAGGTTATTATTGTCCTACCATGTAATTAGATGAATGTGTGTATGTTAATAAATGTATGGAATGTCAATAACATGGAAATATAATCTATGCTCCTTCTTGAGTAATTAAACCATCACTTCTCCTTGTACATTCTCAAGATGAGGACTCAATCTAATAAGAATGATAGATCTTAACTATTCTAATAGCCAGAAAAATATTCTTATTATTATCGAGTATTTCACTAAGTTAGTCTAGGCCATTCTAATCACTTATGTGACTAGGAAATGAATTTATAAATTTATTATGAGCCACCTAGTTTATTGCTCTGGTATTCCCTTCAACAATTTTATGACAATGGAAAGTCCTTCAAGAAAAAGGATGTCAAATCCATTTATTCCCAATTCCATATCAAACATAGATTTTTCATTCCTTATTACCCTCAAAGTAATGGCCAAGATAAATCCTATAATAAGACCATTGCCAAAATCCTTAAAAATATTATTAATGTCACTAGTCATGATTGGAACTTGTAATTGTTTCCCACACTCTAGGCTATCATATTAATATAGTACTCCAATAAGAGCCACCCTGTATTCTCTAATATTTGGATCTAAAACTATTTAATGTATTGATATTGAGTTTTCTTCCCTATGCATTTCATTGTAGGGTATCATTGATGATGAGGAGTAAGATGAGCTTGGTTATAGGAATATGAACTTCTATATGGGATATGGGTAGTCACATTGAATAATCTCAAAAACTATAAATATTTTATATGTCATAGCTATAATAAATGCATAAAATTTAGGTAATTTGAAGTTGGTGACCTTTTTTTGAAAGAGAATTATAAAAATGCCAATGCAAAGTGAGAAAATAATGGTAAATTTTAGCCAAATTATCTTGGTCCATTTATTATCAAATCTAACTATGGGTTTGGAGCATATATATTATCTACACTAGATAGGAAAGAGATAGATGAGCCCATGAATATTATGCATCTCAAGTAGTTTTATACTTGATTAGCTTAAACATTTTCTATGGAAACTCTTGCTTGGGGGCAAAGTCATGTTATGTTCACTTCATGTATTTTACATTGAGTTAGTCCTAATATTTTTAGTGATTCCATCAACCATATTTATATTTATTAATATCATATAGCTTAATTTTGATGACACATTCTAAAGGATATTTAGTAATCATTTTTAATTTAACCATCATCAACACTTTCATATAAGTAGTGTATATGTGTCTTTCAACATGGTTTTCCTATGTAATGGATCCTTTGATAGCATCTCTTTCAATTTTGACCAATATTATTTTTTATTCATTATTTGATACCTTTCACATACCCAACCTACTATTGATTATTAATTTCATGATAGTGGTTTGAAGTCCATTTAAATTATATAGGAAGCACTTAGTTTTTGAGGTTAGATCAACTACCCCTATCATCATGCTCTCAATGTTTTATGAGCTTGTTGTTCTAAAATATCACCATTTTATGAACATGCCATATTGTATCCATATTTTTTATTATTTTAACCCTTATCCAAGGTTAATTTTCCTTTTTATAGATAGTTCTTTGCATATTTTCTTACATCCCCTTTTTGGACTTATTCTATAAAAAACCCAAAAATTCAAATATGCACAAAAAACCAAAAAATATTTGGTGTCTCATCATCCTCCATTTATTTGAGATGCTACCAAAAAATAAAAATAAAAAAATAAAAACATTTGATAATCCCAAAAGAGTTATACTACCTCAGAATATATGACACTTCTAACATCTTGTTAACTAGTGGGTCTCCCTCTTGATTTTATAATAAATGGTATCATTTGAGTATGAGATGATTGAATCCCCTTTAAAAAATTCACATTTCATGGGTGAAAAATTCTCCTATTTAGTCATATTTAATCCACTTGTGTCATCATTTATCCAATCCATGCTCTCACCATTTTGTGAGACAATCCATGTTCTCATTATTTTACAATCCAATCCATACTCTAGCCATTTTGTGAGCCATATATACTAATCTCTTGACATTTTTTGAGCCATATTTTATTCTATCACACTTATCATTCCTTGTTATAATTTTTATTTTTTTATGTTTCCTAGGAGAACTACATTTGGCCAGAAGTCCACAATGGACTATGTAGGCAATGCTTTGATACATGGGGTATTTAAGGTTAGCTCAGCCACTTCCTTCCTTTTATTCTATTCCCCATTAAATTCAAGTTTGTCACATTTTTTTATCTACACTTACATTATACTAAGGTTAAATGTCCAAGAGTGATGCCTTCTTTCCATACACACAAAACTAATTTTATTAAATTGTTTGTTTACTCTTTTTGTGTGCTTATTTGTTTGCATGTTGGTGTTTTTATTTTATTCAAAATATATTAATTTTTTAGTGCATCATACTTTACACTTAGGTATTTATTTTTTATATCCTTATCTTCCATCATGAGTATTTTTATCTAAACTAGTTTTGGTTTTATGCATTGTGTTTTTTACTTATATATTGATTTGTTATACCATGATCTTGAGTTGTGAATATTTGCCTATGAACTAGTCCCTATGATTATTGAAAACACTATTATCATGATTAATTTATAATTATGATGCATACTATCACATGAAAAAATAAAACTCAAGAGCTAGAGTATTAATATCAATGTCAAACCAAGAAATCCCCTGGTACTCTCTATTATCCCATGATCTAACCAAGAGAAATCACATCACATGGTTATATATACACTACTTATGATAATTATCACCAATAAAGTGTATATAATTAAACATAACCCATTTTACGTCATGCTACAATTTCAATATACCCATGCCAAATAATAATCAAATCACAAGCATGCCCATCAATTCTGCCCTATTTGGGGAAAATTACCATTCCAAGCTCACCACTTTTGTCCTTTTTTAGTCACTTAAAAGTGTGTCACTTATTTTGGTATGTCTCCTTATTTATTATATTATGATTACGTAAAATCAAACCTTTTTTTCATTTAAATTCACCCTATTTACTCTTCTTATTTAGACCATGATGTTTCCTCTTTTCAAGGGCCCATCCACTCATTGTCCTTCTCCAGATTATGTTGTTTCCTATTTTCAAGGGCCCATCTACTCATTATTATATTCCAAATTCACCCTTGAGGTAAAATCTATGAATTATCAAGAAATTTTTAGGGTATAAATTTAAACTTATTTATCTATAAAATGCAAAAAACATTATTCTAATTATTAAAAAATCATTTTCCAATCTATCTTCAATTATAAAAGTGACTTTGTCTTTATTTGGAAAGCCATTACTTTATATTTTATCACTCAATGCCTTCTCAAATATGGGGAGAATTTAGACACTTCATTTTCATCACTTCTATGTTTTAATTTCATATGGAAATGACTTTTCATAATAGTACATGAAAATCATCATTTTAATCCAAACTGAATGCAAAATTTACCATGCATATTCTAAATCAATTTGGTGCATCCTTGATTGAGGAAATATAATATATCACACAATTTATTTCTTATAAAACTTCACAATCTATTTTCATGACTCAAATGTTATTCTAAGTCCATTTAAATGAAATATTAATATGACAAATAACATTATAACTATTATTTGAAACCAACTTTCTGAAACATCTGAAATTGAAACCAACTTTCTGCACAAAAAAAATTTGAAACTAGTTTTTCCCCACCTTGTAGGGCCCTTTGAGTGTGACCAGAGTGATCATGGACCAATGGAGTCTACTACCGGTGGTAGTGCCTTTGGGGACCTGAACTAGAATGTGATAAAGGACATTCCATCCAACGAATGGAAGAAAGTGTTAACAGGTGAAAAGACGTGTTCCACTAAAAACATGTCCAGCCTCCCTGTCAAAAATGATTCCATTGAGGGTATAACCTTGACTATCCTAGATGATCTGGTTGAGGAAATCATGGTATCCATGGACCTTGCATTGTCAGGTAAGTTTTTCTCCTTTCATCCTAATATTAAGATGGTCAGGAAATGGGTTTTGTCTCGGTGGAGAATTAGAGGTAGTGTTTCAATCACTGCTATGGAAAGAGGCTTATTCCTATTTAGATTTACAAATAGGGAGGATATGATAGCTATTATTTCTAGAGGACCATGGCTGTATGGTCCACATTCTCTTGCCTTGTGTTCAAGGAAACTAGGACTTGACCCCAACTTGGACCTCAGTAAGTCTACTCCTACTTGGGTAAGATTTCCAGGGTTCCCATTGGAATTTTGGGATGATTTTTTTTTAAAAACTATTGGAAATTATATTGGCCAATACGTCACTATAGATAATACAACTAGAACATAGTCCAGATGTGTGTATGCTCGATTGTGTGTTTGTTGAGATAAATCAGACCTTCCCTGTGTCTATAGAGTTAAACTCTAAATTTGGGACTTGGACTCAGCTGATCATATATGAAAATGATACCGCTTTCTGTCAAATATGTAAAAAAAGGGACATATAATGACACAATGCAAGGTGAAGCAAATAGGAAGGAAATATGATTCCTTGGCTGACGGTGAGGATCAGTCTCACAATCCCAAAAATTTTGGCAATCAGGGAATGGGGGGTAATGCAAAAAACCTTAAAAATACTGAAAAGGTAAGGGATAAGGCTAGCAAGGAGGAGGTCTCTGGTAATGGGGAAAAGCTGTCCTAGAGTAAAATAACAAGAAGGTATCAGACAATGATAGTCAGAAAGCTATAATAGACACAGTTAACCCTTTAGATCAATAAACCAATATGTCTGAGGAAGGAGAAATATGTGTCCAATCGATAGAGGAGGATAACATAGAAGGCAAAGTTTTAAGAGATGGGTAGGTAAAACTAACTCCAAAAATATTATGTACTAAAGGAGAAGTAGCCTTACAATTAAACACAGATATTTTCCATGCTCTGGAAGTTGGCAACCAAGCAGGTAATTATTCAGCAACAGGTGAAATAAGAAAAAATGGTAGTAGTAATGAACAAGAATGGGTTACCTAAAAGAAAAAGAACTGAAAAGGTAAAAAAATTGTATATGTTGGCATCGATCCCAAACAAGGGAGACCAACCCTAAGAGAAACAAGACAAAGAGAGATTGCCAGTGGTAAATAAAAAACACTAGAGACCCATCCCCTCAAATCCTCTAAATGAGAATTTTATCTTGGAACCTAAGGGGCTTTAATAGTCCTTCAAAATAGTTTGAGGTTAAAAATTACATTTTAGATAATAAATTAGATATTTTATTACTCCAAGAAGTCAAGATCAATGAGGAGAGTTTTAAGAAAATTGCTGACTACATATGGCCTAAGCCTACTTTTTGCATCAGTCTAGCTAAAAGGGCTTCAAGTAGGATTGTAACTATGTGGAATAGTGCTAAAATTTAGGGATCTCTTATGGATTATAATAAGCATTTCTTGATTATCAACTTCTCTTTGTACTCTTTGAAATGGTCATTGATCAATGTCTATGGCCTGAATAACAGAGCATTGACACAAAATTTATGGATAGATTTGAGCAGCTTCAGGATTAACTCCCAGAACACTAGATGGATGATAGTTGGAGATTTAACACTCCATTATACCCTTTTGAAAAATAGGGTGGGATTTTTGATTACTCAGACAACATGTTTGACTTTGCTAAATTTATAAATGATTGGGGACTATTGGCTATCAAATTGAAAAATCAAAACTTCACTTGGTCCAATAGAATAAGAGGAGATCAAATGATTCAAGTTAAGTTAGATAGATTTATTATCTCAAGTAACTAGAATTATTATCATAATATGCATGTGTAAGCTTTCCCTAGAACCATGTATGATTACTGCCTAATCTTCCTCAGTTAGAGAGATCAAGGACAACGTGGTCCTTTCCCATTCCATTTTGAAGTTATGTGGATAAAACACAAAGACTTTAGACAAATGGTGGCCCAATGGTGGCAAATTCCTATTCAAGGCACTCCTATGTTCAGAATAGTCAAAAAACTTTAGCATATCAAATAAGAAGTTCATGGATGGAATAGATATAGCTTTGGTCAGGTCTTTCATCAGAAGAAAAACATGGTAAAAAAACTTGCAGATATTCAGCAATGGATGGCTCAAGGTGATGATTCAGAAGCCACTTCTAAAGAAGAGAATGTCCTATCTTCTGAATGGAAGAATCTTATGGAAAGAGAAGAGGTTTTATGGAAACAAAAATATTGAGTTTAGTGGATTAAAGAGGGGGATAGGAACACGGCCTTCTTTCATCTCTCAGCCATGAAACACAAGAAGACCAACTCCATAGCAAATCTATGTTTGGATAATGGAAACATTATAACTGAAGATAATGAGATAGGGGAACAAGCCAGGGTTTTCTTTCAGAATTTGCTCACTGAACAAAACAATGATGATGGGAATGATGGAACTATGAATCAATTCATTGATAAAATCCCCTATTTGATAACTAAGGAAGATAATAAGGAGATGTTAAGGCCTATATCTGAGGAGGAAGATCATGCTATTTTATTTTCCATGGGTGCATTCAAAGCTCTGGGTCCTAATGGCTTCCCTCCTATATTCTTCTAGGAATATTGGGAGACAATGGGAGCAGATCTTACTATTGTTGTACATGACTTTTTCAGATCAAGTAAACTTTTGAAACAAGACAATAATAATTTAATAGTACTTGTTCCTAAAAAGTCATATCCCACACAACTTATAGATTTTAGACCTATTAGTCTATGTAACACTATTTATAAGCTCTATACTAAAGTGCTAGTTATGAGGATCTGACCCTTATTAGACAAATTTATTTCCCCTACCCAAAAAGGCTTTGTCTTGGGCTAGCAAATTCTTAATGCTGTGATCACCACACATGAGACTATTCACTCCATGGACAAGAGCAAAATCCCTGGTGTGGCTCTTAAGCTAGATATTTCTAAAGCATATGATAGGGTCTCATGGATTTTTATATTCCAAGTCATCAAAAAATTTGGGTTTAATGATAAGATGTCTCACTTGATATGGAATGTTGTCTCTTCTGCAAAATTTTTGGTTCTAGTAAATGGGGTCCCTAGAGGGTTCTCTTCTTTGAGAGGAATTTGCCAGGGGGACCCTCTCTCCCATTACTTATTCATTATAATGGCAGAGGCACTGGCAAGATGCATACAAGTAGATATAGCCTCTAAAAATTTAGTGGGCATCAAACCTACCTCTTCCCTTTATCCTATGGTAGTGCAGTAGTTTGTGGATGATACCATTCTTTTTGGCATCTCCTCAGTGATTGACAATAGGAGATGGAAGAATATATTAAATAATTATGCCATAGAGTCTGGGCAAAGCATAAATCTCTAAAAAAGCAATGTTTACTTCTTCAATACTCCTAATGACCTTAGACAAATAATCATTGACATACTTAAATGTGCTAAAGTTGTTCTACTAGCTACCTATTTGGGTCTTCCCCTCATTGTCAAAGAGGTATCTCCTAGTTTTTGGAATGGAATTCTGGAAAGAACTCAGAAGAAACTTCTTGGTTGGAAAGGGAAACTTCTCAGTAGTTTTGGCAAACTATAGCTTCTTCGGGCCTCTCTTCAAGGGATTCCTATCTACTTCCTATCTCTCTTTAAAATTCCTATGTATTTTGCTGACAAATTAGAACATATTCAAAGAAAATTCTTATGGACAAGACTGGAAGATAAATAGAGAATATCGTTAGTCAGATGGGAAAAAGTGTCTTATAAAATCACATGGTGGCCTCAATATTAGGTCTATCAGGAACATGAACAAAGCCCTTCTCTCAAAAATTAATCAGAACCTAATCCATAAAAATAATGATTGGGGGGAAATAATGTATGCCAAATATATGCATAGCACTGATGGTTCTAACTTTCTTCAACATATGGGGTTACCCCAAGGATCTATGAAATGGAATAAAATGCTAAAAAGTAGAAGCCTTCTTAAGCAAGGAATTAGATGGAAACTAGGAAATGGCTGGCATATTAAATTCTAGGATGACATTTGGTTAAAGGACAAGGCTTTCATCACACAATGAAACTATGGAGAGATTGTTGACATTGCTACTTAGTTTTCTAGAGATAGATTTAGTGATTACATGGATAATAACAATGGCATGAGGAGCTATAAAAATCTATTGGATTGTTGTGTTCATCGGCCTGAGCTTTTCCCTAGAGTTTTGGAGATTTAGTAGTTAATTCAAGGGACCAAAATCCCTCTCTTCCCCTATGAAGATGAACATTACTAGTGGCCAAATAAGAATGGATGGTTTTCTATCAAGTCTGATTATCAATTGCTAATGCATGAGGCTCAGAATAAAGAGTTATGGAAAAAGGTTTAGAATTATAAACTTATACCAAAAATTAACATGTTTTGGTGGGCTGCTGCTCATAATAAAATCTTAACATAGGACAACCTTCAAAAGAGAGGGTTACCCTGATCAATAGATGTTATTTATGTGGTCAAAAGAGGAAATAGTTTCACATCTTTTCATTCACTATGATTTTGCTCAAGAATTAAGGGGCATAATTCTAAATAGCTTTGGTATTGAATGGGTCTGTAACTATGACCTTAAGGAAGTAATCATCAACTAGAATCCTATCTTTACACATTCCTAGCTCATGGAATTATGGAATCAAACTCTACCCTATTTGAGTTAGATCTTATGGAAAGAGTGCAACCATAGAATTTTCGGGGACACTACTAGAAATGCATCTCAGGTGTTTCATTCTTTTGTTAAGACTCTTATGGAAAGTGTCACCACTGCCCATATTCATTCTATGGAGAAACCCCTAACTCAAGTTGAAAATCAAATTGTAGCTAAATGGAAGGTTTTAAACCATATCCCTAATTATAATAATTCAAAATTTCTACAAAGACTTAATACTAAATGGATTCCCCCAAAGCCTAACTAGATGAAACTCAACTTTGATGGGGCGACCAAGTCTAATGGTAAAGCCAGTGGAGGAGGAACTATAAGAAATGATAAAAGATGGATGATTTCTATCTATACTGGTGGAATAGGCTTCTAGAGTAATAAATATGCTGAAGTAATGGCTCTCCTATGGGGGTTAAAATTAGATATATCCCTAGGTATAAAGAACTTGAGTATACAGGGAGACTTTAAAGTGGTCATCGATGTATTTATAAAGCATCAAAAGTGGGAATTAAGCTAAAATATATCATTAGGGATATCCAATTTCTTTTTTAGAATTTTTCTAGAGTGGATATTTCACATATTTACAGAGAGGGAAATAGTGTTGCTGATGCCTGTGCCAATCTCGGCCAATAATTTTCAAATTGGCAATGTTGGTGCCAAGTTGTTCATATCCCTTTAAACATTAGGGATATTATTTAAAAGGATATGACTTGTCAAGGATGAGTTGAACTTATGAGAAGGATAGCTCTCGTAGGTAGTCTCTTTGGAGGGTGCCATCATGTAAGGATCTTGATATTCAATATATGCAGAAATACCCTTAAGGTAGGGAAACACCATATAATACTCCTTTAGGAAGGAATAACTCCACAATGTCTCTTTGAGGGGACAACCTCAAATATCCTCTTACAATAAAAGACTCAATGCTTACTTGATATCCTTACCATGATAATCATCTCCTATATTTATACATCTATCTAACCCATGGATGGGTAACCTCCTAATCCAATGTAGGCTGACCATTACCCAATGTATTACTTCCATAAGTTACTCTATTATCCTAATATATGGTACCCATATAAGTAACTAAGGGGATGTGTGCCACATGTCAGCATCTCCATCAACCCATATACATCAATATATCATATCCCTAGGTACATAACACATCGTGGATCTCAAAACTTGATAACTATTGTACTCTTTTGATAATCATTCATGACTTATTGTATCAAGGTGTTAAGGTGCATAGGTTTCATTATGGAGATCACCAAGAAATGATTTTCAAGCATGGGAGGAGCAAACATCATCTTTGCATGATATTCTGAATTATGAGCCATCACATTATCATTATACATAGTCAGGAGCAAGGGTTTGTAACCACTTCAACAATGAAGGTTAAAATTGGGAACTCTACGAGTTTGGTCTATAAATCCAAAATGGGGGGAGATAGAATTTGAATAGAACTAGTCTCCTACTGTGAGTTTAAAGATAATCTACTAGTTTGGCAATACTATAAAGAAGGGGGGATTAGCCCATACCTGGAAAGGCTCAATGGGTTTGATGAAAACTTGTCTGAGTAATTTTTGAGGTCTTGGCTAAATAGGTGAGTCACTTTTGGAGGAATCAATTTTGAGATTTTTGAAAAGGTGATTGCTATGGCTATAGGAATTTCCATGCAAGGGATAAAGCTATAAAGGAAAACCAAAATCATGGATCTCTCAAGCCATAAACTATTCCTCGGAAAAGGCAAAGAACTTGTTCCTTACCAAGGAGGATTCAAGCGAGCTAAAGTACCTAAGCCGTGGGATGGAGTGTGATTCATCCTCATGAAGTACTTCATGCTCAAAGGATGATTTACTAGGTTTTATAATTGCCATCTTTCCCTTTTATATCACTTTAGGCATAATGCTCTCATTAGTTTTCCCTTTTACCTACTCTCCGCCCTAGAACATTCTGTCCTTAGGGTGAGAGCAAAAATGGCTAAAAAACTAGATATGAATCTTATCCCCCTACATCAGGGTCTCATTCTCTATTTTTATAATTTTCATCATGCCCTTGATCCATCCAAGACTATTAGAATTGATAGTGGGGATATTTCTTCTAATCCTTTGGCTGGGGATGTTGTCAATGAGCCATGTCTTTCCCCTATTTCTACCAAAACTAAAGAAGTCTCCTTCTCTACTCCAGGGGAGAGCCCCATTAACACCCCTAGCTCCTTTATGAGCAAGAAGGGAAAGAAAAGGAAGTTTTATGTGGAGGAAGAGAATATTGGGGGGACCACTATGGGGACCCATAAAAATCCTAGTTGGACCACTAGGGGTCAAGGTGGTAAATCCTATATGTCTTCTAAGGTTAATAAGGAGGGATTCTCCTCCAGAGTTTGACGATTAGGGTAGATTGCTGGCAAACCCACTCCTAAGGCCAGGCTTATTGACTATTCAGAGAGTGGCTTAGAAGAAGCCACCCAGGAGGAAGATTCTAAGGAATTGGAAGTTCAAGAAATCTCTGAGGATACTGAAGGGAAGCAGGAGACTAGGGAATTTGAGGATACTACGGAGGATGGTTCTGACATTGCAAAAAATGTTGATAAAGAGGGAAAAAAGTATGTGGAGGAAACTGATGAGGAAATCAAGAATGAGATTGGTTTGAAAGCTAAAATTGATGCCCTAAAACATCACATTCAGAAGCTGAAGTAGAACTTCACCACTGGGCTCCAGAATTCTATTCTCCTAAACATGTCTATGCTGAAGGACTTGGGTAATACTATGCCTACTATCAATGTGGAGAATACTAAGAAATTTAATGATCTTCTCAAATTAATGGTTATGTAAGGAGAGATCTCTCCAACTCTCATCTTTTTGTTTCTTGTTTCTTTTTGTTTGTTGTGTCTGTTGGTACTCTGCTAGTGCCGTCTTGTCTCTGAAGGTATATTTTGTTTGATTGTCTTCTTGTATTCTCTACTTTGTAAGGGTTCAACCCTTGGTCTGTTGCCTTACTTTATCAAAAAATTTATAAATGTCATCTTTCTTGTAATTATTGATTAATTTATAATTAAGTAATATATTTATTTTATTATAATTATTAAATAATTTATAATTAGTTAATTTATTTACTTTCTTCTAATTATTATTTAATTTATAATTAATTAATTAATATATTTATTCTTCTAATAAAATAATTTATGATCTTTTAGAATTTATCTATTTTATTAAATCAATAAACACAATATTACCTCACCTTGATATTATCACTAGGCTAAGTGTGGAAGTTAAAAATATTTTAACTCACTTACAGACTTAGTTTCATAGCATGAAAAATTCATTTACATATTATAATCCATTACCATTGCAAACTCGTACATGTTCAATCAAGGAAATGTGAGGACTCATTCTCAACCCTCCATCTCAATTAAGATTATTTTTTTGATTAATTTATAAATAGAAGATTCATCTTCCATTCTAGTGGCTCAGTAATAATTATTTATTGATTATATGAAGTTCATTATTATTTTAAATACCAATTGATTAATCAATTCATTCATAGAACAAGGAGAAGTGCCACCTATTTTAGATACAACAACACTATTGAAGACTCCTTAGCTTTATAATTTAGACCTATTCTATTTAAAATCCACCTTGGAAGGAAAATAAATTGGAAAGGTATAGTTATTGTATCATGTTTTTCTCTTTGTTTATGTTTTTTTAGGCCTTTCCCAATCACAAGGATTGAGATTGACATACACACTTGTTGATTTGTTTTGATTGTATATCTCTAATAATGAGTAGACTTCTCTTAGATTCTTGATTTATAAATGCAACACGAAACTAGAAACAATGCCACTAAAATTAATTATTGTTCATATTTGAAAATTTAAAAGCTAAGACTTTCATATTTTAAATATTTAAAAAAGAGCAAGGCAAGAATACACTTGAAAGAGTATGCAATATAATTAACCTATAACTTGAAAATGTAAAAAAGTGTGACCCATTATTAAGGTTCGTAGAGAAATGTTAGATCTTTATTGAAATGATAGTGATTAAGTCTTAATTTGAAAATTAGTGAAATCCCTTGAGTTGAAAAGATTATATTCTCCAAGTCTCATCTGAATATGTAGAGTGATCTATAACATAATTGAAGTGGTGGAATCATCAAATGTGAATCAATACAATGTAAACATAGACATTTGAGTGTCATTAGACTTAAATGTGGTATGATAAGTAGAGAAACAACCAAATGTGTCTCTGTATAACTAAATCATATATGTTGAGTATCACTAGACTCTAACATGTCCCACTTACAAAAAGGGATGAATGACACCATTGAAGAAAAATATAGATTCTATTTGAACATTTTATACCATTGAAAATTTAAAATATTGAAAAAGATAAATTATATATTTTCAATATATAAACATGAACATGAATTAATATCATACCCCTCTATTTTTTTTGTATTTATATAGAATGTCAATTGAACTTGTAATTTTTTTGAAACTTGTAACTTGTTAAAAAATATCATGCCCATGCATATGCATCAAGTAAATGTGAATATGTTCTCAAGTAAATGTAGGAATTTGTACACACACATGTCATATGCCCCCATATTCTTATAATTCTAAACTATATTTTATTATCTCATAAATATAAAATTTGTTTCCCATGGGGACTTCAATTCTCAAGGTATGTCCATTATGATGTCCCCATTTTGAGATGAGAGATGTAGCTTGCAAGGCACTAGTCTCAAAATAAAACTTGTAAAATATGTGAAATATGTAATCATGTAGTAGTATATAAAAACTTAAATTGTATTGTGTCATATTGTTAAATATAACATTTAATTTCATAATCAATATGTGTTAGATAGATATAGCATTGAAGCACATACATAGTATATGAATGATATGCATCATGACATAAGAGTAAAATTATAAAATATAATTAATCCATGATATAAATCACAAATACATATCAATTATTAATTAAAATTAAATAAATTTCATACAATGCCAATCAATTTTCATCTAATGTCACACATAAGACCCAAAGGCCACATATAAGGGACATGCGAATGTCACACAAACAAGCAAGGCCAAAGGACAAATGCATATGACAAATAATTACATATAGGAAAGAACATGTATATGTTTCACATGTAAGTAAAATGAACACACACATTAATAAAAAAACATACTCACATATCATGTTGTAAACTAAGAATTATGAAAAGAAACATAAAGCAAATGAGACTAGTTTACATTAATCATATGTATCAATGCCATTGTTAGAAAATAGTATATTCATGTAACATAATTAAAAGTGTGAGTGAATATAAATACACTTGTATGATATATTTCTCAACGTGGTATAAAATTAGTGAATATATACTACCCATTAAAGTGTTCATGAACAATGAAGAAATTCCCCTAATTTAGCAAGGCTACTAGGTAAAAAGGGAAGCCTAAATTCAACGAACTATGTAATAGTATCTCCTATATCATAGTCACACACCTCATTAAAATTAATGTGTATATGAAAAATAAAATATTATATCTACTTAGAATTAAATAAACAACATATGTAAATAAATAAACTAGTAACATAATAAAGAGCTTTTTAGGTCTTGATTTTTTATTTTTTGATAATATTTTTAATTTTTATATTTGATTTTTTCTAAAATATTTGATTTTTTCAAGATTTTAATATAAAAATATTTGAAAATTACTAAAAATCAAGGCTTATAAAATAGAATAAATAGAAGGGATGCCAACAATCCACAACAAGGTGCTAAAGCATAGCATGGTAAGAACAAAGGAAAAGAATATGTCCCCAATGTATACGTAAAGAATTAGTAACAATTTAGAACAAATTATTGATATAGATAAGAAATTACATGTTCTTAATGGAAAATATACCATGTGTACACATGTAGTGTGTTAGAGTAGTTTTTTTTTAATCATGTATGTATAATTGAATCCATAGAATGAGAGATATTACATAATAATCAAGTGTAGTGCTATGAAGAATGTGCATTGAAAGCATTGCAAGATAAATATGCCAGGTTCCCAAAGTGAAAATAAAGCTATTGGATATAATAATGCTTATAATTTTGGATATAATAATTAACAAAAATATAAATACAAAGAATCTATGTAAAAAGGAAAATATGTAAATAACTAATTAAGATAATTGGCCCAATCAGTGGGTTGGGAGGAAGTAGTATGTTGTGTCCAACCAAATATCTCATCAATAGGATGTACATATGTATACCCAACTATATGGTATAAAGGAATGACATCTTGTGAAGAGGAAGTGAAAAATATGTATATGCATATGAATATTAATATGAATCATATATTGTAATATAACCATCTGAATCACTTCTTATATACCCATGTCAACCTAAAATCGATGAAGTATTATTAATAACCTATGGTGCCTTATGAGACAAATACCTTGTTTTAGGTTTTACTTTTTTCTTAGGATAATGTATAATCTTAATTGGAATTAATTTATTATGCTCATGTGTAACCATACCATGCTCATATATAATTTGATCATGCTCATTAATAGATGGAGAAGTTGATTCTATAATATGCTTTGGAATATTTGAACTATGATCTGGAATAGTTCTATATACTATTTCATTACCATGTTGACCAATATATGTGCCAACCAACTATTTTTTAGGAAGAATATATTTCATTGGTTCTAAAGAATATCCATATTAGATTCATAATTTTGACCACATGATTACCATGAATAATTTGATACATTTATGCAATGTATAAAGTATTGATCTAATATTTTATATCCAAAGGTGTCTTAATAGCATATTAGTGATGTGTGTGATTGGTATAAATAATAAAAGATTGGAAAAAATGAGAGGTCCCACTTGTAAATTTAATACTACATTCCCAAGAGTATCCTCTATATGAACATCAAATGCATTAACAACTCTATAAGTATATTTAAAAATTGATCTATATAACCAAGAGAGTAGATTATTTTTATGATGCATGCATTATTTATTGATCCATTTTCTATCATAAAATTATGTATGGATTTATTTTTAACATTTCATTTAATAAAGAGTGCACATCTATCTGAATAATCACTAAGAACTTTACTATCATCAAAATAATAGGACATGATGTTTGGTTGTTTTTAATTATAGCAATGATGTTATCAAGTGGATCAACATATGTAAAGGGAGGATGTTGATCATTTTATTAATAATTTAATTTATATTTATCCTTATTATTTTTTGTTTTATGATTTGTAAAAGGATATCTATATATTTTGTTCTTTGAATTATCTTTTGATTTTGGATAATCCTCTTCAGTAGGTGTGCCAATATCAATAATGTTTTCGTCAATAAGATCTTTGATCTTATGTTTAAGATTAAAACATTTGTTTGTGGGATGTATAATGCATATATGGTAATCAAAAAATGAAACTCTATCAAAAAAATTAGATTGTGGTTTAGACATATCCACTTTTATTAGTGGAGTAAGAGAGATGAGATTATATTTAAGTAGTGTTTGTAATAATACATGAGGTGTGGCAATCTTGAGAATTGCCTCCTTTGTGGATATTTTAATTGAATATTTTGTGTTATTTTTGGATATAATTAACTATAATATTATCTTATTTCTTGATTGCATTAGATTTCTCTTATAATTTAGCTTTATTTGAAACTTAACATTTTAAGTAAAAGCAAAATTTGAATTATATTTAAGCTTGTTAAAAGTAAGCAATTTGACCTCACACTCTTTGACTGTATGGCATAGATCATCAAAATATTTGAATTTATCGAACATAATCTACTCTATGAGAGGAGATAGAAATTTTTTAGTGAATATATATTTGATCTCACTATCAACCATTTGTTTTTTTTTTTTTTCTATCATAATCTTGT
This sequence comes from Torreya grandis, assembly GCA_037957365.1. Taxonomy (NCBI): domain Eukaryota; kingdom Viridiplantae; phylum Streptophyta; class Pinopsida; order Cupressales; family Taxaceae; genus Torreya; species Torreya grandis. The sequence goes on along the minus strand of JARHVA010011394.1, from coordinate 16,153 downwards.
ATTTATAACAATTGACTGATTATTTCATTAGAACCTTGTGTAAGATTTAAATTTGATCATATGATATATTTTCTCCAATGTTGATAGAAAATTTTGTCAAAGACAATTTTTATAATGGATTGAAATCCTTTATTGATTGAAGAGGAAGATCATAAGACAATATAGGAGCATATTCTTTGAGACTTATTTGAAAGAGCTTCATAAAAAAAAATCATTATCTACATAGTTGAGTTAATCTACATGGAATGCACATAAATTTTGTTCATGATCACCTTTTCCTTCATATAATGGAATATTGGGAACCAAAAATCCAACTAGTAATTTATAAGGTGTAATTTTTTGATGCCAAAGGATTATGTAACAAAGAACATGAGTCCACTGAGGGGCTAGTATGAAAAATATTTTGCTCAGTTTGAGATAGCTTAGCTTATAAGGAAATAAGTGTATGTTAAATAGTAACATTTATAGATATTAATGGAGGAGTATAATTATATTAATTAGGCATAGTAATGGATATGTATTTAAAACTAAATAATGTCCCTAAATCAAGGGATGATGTTGTAGAAGTGACTAGAGGTGTAGGAATATGAATAGATGCACGTTGAAGTAGAAATATTAGAAGTAGGGGATTTTGAAACCTGAAAGGTAAATTATTATTGTGGAGATGTGACCAATTAACTTTGATGCTCAGATTTTCATGCTAAAGTATAACAATGATCTTATTCATATCTATGGATTCTCTCAGAGACCTCAATAAAATTAAGGTAATTTTTACACTTTATTTTGATTTTCTCCATTAAGATATTTTGGATCAATATGAGTTTCATTTTTATTATGTAAATCATAGTGTTCTTCATTATTTTCAATATCATAATAATTGTGAAGTTAAACTTCATTGGACCAAGGAATTTAAACAATGGAATTACTACTTTGAGTAAATATATTATGATTTTCCATTGTAGATGAAACCAAAGGAAGTTTCATATATGAAAAATGAATACAATTTAATCTATCACTATGCCTTAACACCATACAATATAATATGAATCAATATAAATAATGACTATGAATACAATACAATAAAAATCAAGATATAAATGGCTATCTAGATAATTTGTTCTTATAATTAGTTATTTATTATTATAAATTTAGGTTTTTTTTAATATAATTTAATTATTAAATAAAAATAACCATTAAAAATTCCTTTATTATCTTTTACATTTAGTTATTAGGTGGATAAATTGAGAGTGATCAATTTTAAATGAGTGATACTTTTAAATTAGACATGGATATGATTTCAATTATTAATATCAATATAATGAAGAGTAAAGACCTAAATATCAAGCTTCACTAAAATCTAATGGGAAATATAAATAAAAAGTGTAACCTTACACCAGGTTCACAATAGTGAAATTATAGTTGTTAAGTGTCATTATGATCTAATAATTCCCAATTTTTACTTTATGAATCACACCACTATGTTCAGATCTAGATTTGATTTTGAACTAGACTCTCAACTTATGGCATAGGACCACACTAGGTTAGATAGGGCCACAACCTGACCTTGTACACTAGTACATCCTTTTCTCCCCCACTCCAATGAATTTTCAAATTTGAGATGATTCATGTCAGCCCTTTAGCTAATTTACTAGATTAGTTAATGAATTTATTTCAAATATAAAAATATATAATCACATGAAATCCACTTAATACAATAATTTATCTTCTAGCAATCACTTGGAGAATTATATTACACATTGAGAAAAATAGAACTAATATTTCCAATTCATGTTTTGATTCATAATAATAGTTGTAGGATAAATATGAATTTATTTTATTTCATTTCAAGGGAATGTATTTTAAATCATTCAAATAAAAAAATAGTTACATCCATATAGAGAAAATATCAAGATTCACACACTCACCCTAGGAGCGATAAATACATCAACTTATGGCCATTTTGGGCTATGTAGGCAACACTCATATTAAATAGGGTTTTTGAGGATATGTATATTATTCCCTTATCATATTCCCTAACCAATTTTAATTTGATTTATATTTAGTTTATTTTTAAAAACTATGGTTTTGATAGTATAGGAATTTCATGCATCATATCAATATCCAAAAATAGTCAATAATGCACCTCTTATAGCCACATGTACTGAAACATAAAAATCAATTGCATAGTTAGCAAAAGAATGACTAAAATGAATATACAAGGAAATACTAGTGGATCCATACCATAATACATCAAAAAATTATGGGTTTAGGTGTGACATAGTTCATAGTTCCTTATAGCTAGTTTTATATCAGATATCTACTCACACAGTCAGCATAAATATGTCCTAGAATAGGTTTGAATAATCTATTAGAAATTACAGTTTATATCTCATTTAAATTTTTAAATTTTAATTTATTTTACATTTAGGTTATATATTATAAAATATAAATCATTATTTTAAAATTTTATGGGTTTATCACATTTAATTATTAACTAAATGTATCTATTGAACACAAACTAACCAAGGTGGCTCATATCTCATAGTAAATGACCTATTATAGTGCCACAGTTTTGGAAATATTATTCTTAGATGGATTATTTTTGGTGCATAGGATTTAAAAAAATATTATATTATATAGAGACCATGTATATAATTTTGAGTTCTAGATCACACTTCAAAAGGCATTGGGCATCAAACTTAAATTTTGCATGTCATATCATTTAGAGACAGATAGGCACATAGATAAATTCAGCCAATTATTATAGATATCAATATGAGGCTATCTAAATAAGAACATGCATGGACCATCTAAACTTAGATAGGATTGAGGATAAATTACTGATCAGTCCAACTATGTTATAAGATGTGGAAAAATAAGTAGTCCTTATTAGATAGTGTGTACATGATAAAAAGGATAGATAGAATAAATATGTTGATGTTGTAATAACATAAAAATGGTAATTACATTATAATCAATATTAATTATAATGAGATGTATTAAAAAATCTTTGGAGGTTCCTAGGCAAATTGGATTCACAATGGTGATAAATTAGTTAGGAAGGTGATTAATTGTATAGGAGAATCAAGAGATGGAGTGGGTGAAACAAGATTTTATGAATACAAAACTTCTCTAAACATAAATATGATTACATATTTTTATTTCTCTCAAAATATTATGCAATTTAAAAAAAAATATCATTGTAATCTGAGTCTGTATGCAAAAGTTACAGCCTCAGGAAGTTGTCTAGGTTACAATACACTTGCTGGCAGATGGACATCCACTAGCTAGTGCACTGTAACCTAGCCAACTTCTTGAGGTCATAAATTTAACATATAGACTTGAATTAAAATGATTGTTTTTTTTTTAATTTCATAATTTTTAAATAAGAATCAAAATATGCAATAATATTTATGTTTTAATTATTTTTATGTTATTTTAGGTCATGAACGGTCATCAACATATGTTGATAAGTGTTGACATATATAAATGGCCATTGGCATATTCAGACTATTGTTAGCATAAGAGTATGAGCATAAACATATATGGATGGCCATTAGAATATGTGGATGGCCTTTGGCATATGTAGATATGTAGATGATCATCTACATGTTTGATGTGAGGCAAATGTACTTAAATTACCTTTCAAGGTATGAGAGAAAAGCATTTATATGAATGAATTTATTTTAAACAATAGGTAATCTAAACCTAAAAATTAACTTTCATCTAGAAAATTTAGGAAATTCTAAGCTCTTCAATACCCCAAAAAATCACCAAATTTAGATTTATAAAATTGAAATATTCATGAATTAACAAAGATTCACCACTAAAATTAACCCTGATGCTACGAGTGTCACTTGAGTTACCCTATGCCTAAGCTTGCCATAGACATATTCTAGAGACTTAGATTTATGTTTCCAACCATTTAACAAACCTTATTCACTTACATCTAGTCAAGGCACAATCCCTAAACTATCACCTTTAACCCCAATCCAACTTTCTCAGTAGTTTGCCAAAAGGACATTAGTGCCACATTTGGGACACTATAGCCAAATGGTGCTAGTGTCCCCAATTGGGAATTATTGTCCTTAGCCCAAAATCTTCCCGATGGACACTTTTTCAAACATGTTCCCCTCTTAAGGTCAACCTAAGCTCATTTTCTTATCCACATAAGCAATAAAACCCTATAAATACAAGTCTAACCCACCTCTATTGACTAAATGGAAAATAGATGCAAAACTTATTCAAACCAAAGACAAAGTTGTGCAAAATCAAGGTACATTATCCCTATTATTCCTTACTTTATGTATACTACCATCTGAAATAACCCTAACTCTAGTTTTCAAGCATTCAAAATCTCAGTCACATTTAAGGCATCTAAGGCGACTCTCATTCTAGCATTCAATTGCACATACATCAATCACTAAGTGGGAGAATTACATTGGACTTGATCCCTCTTCAGAGTATTGGTATATAGGATTTTTTTTACATAGTGAGGTGTTGAGGATCTCCAGTCCATCCTACTAACACACTAAAATCTTGATCATATCACACTTGTAAAGAGAACTAGGGTTTTCACATCAAATCAAGTTTTTTAGGTATAATACATAGCTACAAGCTTCAGGCATACAGGAATAGAACATATAGACATAGGTATAGCTGATTATTAAAAATAGGAATAGTCTCATAAAGAGGAAATTAGTGCCAAATAATGGACACTACACATAAATGGTGCTATTGTCCAAACTAGGTTCTTCTAACTAGTGATTAGATGAATATTAGAATCCTACTTGAGACACTCAAAATTACTCAAATATCAAGTTTTAGAACCCATATCATTTGTGACAGTCTATTTTAGTAAAGTATTTATTTCTCCCTATTTATTACTATTATTCAAAATTCAAAATAAATCAAAGGTCATAACAAATTAGTAGGTTAATTACTATAATTAATATAATTTATTTAAGTAATTTAGGTATATCATCTCCTTAACTAAACATAGGTAATTACATATGTAAAACCCTGAAAGGTTAAATCATTTGGTGAACCCATCTTACTTCAAGCATTACATAAAACCCTAGATTTCATTAATTCCTATTTTTATGCAATAAATTCAAGGATGCATACTTATAATTTTCTTATTTTATGTAGATAACCTAGCTAATCAAAATAAATTTTACATTAGGGTTTCAATTTAATTCACATCTAATTTAAATTATTGTAAAGAAACCCTAGATTCTAAAAACCCTAACCCTAGACACACTTAGGGTTTATATCATTTTTGTATATAGACTCATATTTTAATTCCTTAAATATTCCAATTCATTGCAATATTTAAATTTTGAAAACTTTCATAAATTGCTATTTCTAAAATATTCCAAAATATACAAAACATGTTTTCATACCTTCAACCTACAATGGTAGAATTTAACAATAGTTGATGAAAATGATAAGCATCAATTATAATACTTTGTGTCCAAACATAAGGATGTAAAGGATGATTTCATAAAAATCCTTCAATAGAAAATCCAAAATAAAAACAATGGTCAATCTTCCACCCCTCTAGTTAGTGATGTTATTACAGCTTTAATGAGGTGCACTCAAACAACTCAAATAACACAACCCAATCTTATTGTTCAAGCATTAGTGATAACTACTCCACTTATTTCTTATTATTATCCTCTTGGTATATAATCCATTATGCATCAAGTTTTTCCTCTAAAATCTAATGTGTTACATCTTGAGCAAGGAGCAACTAAGTCTTCACATGCCTTGGATTCTAACATTCTATTACATAGACCATTGTCACATCACATTGCTATAAATCCTTTTTCATCTAGTTTCATAGCACCCAAAATAAAATTATATGATGGAAAGGGTGACCTATAGCATCACCTTATATCCTTTCACAAATCATACTTGGATTATGTGTCTAACGATTGGCTTTTTATGAGGTTATTTACATAAAGTCTCAAGGATTATGTCTTATAATGGTTCTATGATTTGCCTAACCAGTCTATCCTAGAATTCAATCATTTAGTAGATATGTTCCTAGTACACTTTTATATAAACATAAGTGATAATATATCATATGAACAAGTGGCACATATAAAACAAAACTCAAATGAGCCCATAGTAGATTATGTTTTATAATATAAGAATCTTATCAAAATTTACTATCACCATGGTAGACAAAGAGATTTAAGATCTATTCAAGTAGATTTTATTAATAGCACTTCAAAAAGTCAGTCTATTCAAAATGTTTCCCACATTTACAAATTTGTGCCACATAATTAAGGAATAAGAGGTTAAACTCTTAGCAATGGGCAAACTAAAATACACCAATAGATCAGATTCAACTATTAATAGTTCAAGAAAACCTCCATACAAATTCAAGGCCACAGAGAACAAAATAGATCAAAGACAATAATCAATTCAACTTTAGAGCCTTCTCTTAGATCTATTTTATCAACTTCTCAGTGTTGAGTCTTCACTAATCTACCAGAGTCACCAACACAATTTATACAACTATTAGAATGAAATGTCATATCTCTCCCTCCATTAAAGAGGTTTATATGACATGTCCTCTTCCAAATATTTATGATTCAAATACATTATATGAGTATCATAGGGAACTAGAACACACCACAAATAGATGCATTACCATGAAGTGGAAGTTGCATGATCTCATTAAGGCCAACATTATTGACATAGGCACACATACCAAGGCACAAAAATAACAAACAAAGGCAAAGACACTTAATATATTTTCAAGCCCTTTTCCTAAGCATACAGCTAATGAGGTATGAGACACATTAGTTATTTATTATACATACCAAGATCATCCACTACCAACTTCTTATCATACAATCACAAAGGAGACACATCCCCTACATAATATTATTGGCATGTATCACACTATAGCTCCACCTAGGCCACTTATGACATTTTAAAAGAAGGATATTTTGGATAACAGAACATATTTACATGCACTCTTCATATGAGCATATATAGACCACCATCTTATTTACAATGTCATGGTTGACAATGGATCAATCATAAGCTTGTGAAACAAGACACTTTTACATCACTTAGGATACATAGAGAAGGATATATTCCTTATTGATACAATTATTAGTGGTTTTAATAGACATGATTAGAGATCCATTAGGGAGATATTAATTTTATTAAAAGTAAGACTAGCACACATAACCACTCAATTTCTAGTAGTACCTAGTGTGGGTGTAATCAACATATTATTGGGTAGTCCATGGTTATAAAATCTCAAATCCATCCCTTATACAATACATAAATTCCTTAAGTATATACATGATAACTAGGTTGTTAATATTGAGAGTGTCCCATATGAGTATCTTCTTCCTATCCCATAGGAAGTTCTAATGTAGATTCCAATCCCACTTCTAATACCAACACTAGTTATATTTTTAGTAGCACTACCAAATATTACATGGTTATCAATTATACTAGAGAGTATATCTCTTAGGCATACATCATAGTGTTTATCAGAGTCCTCAGAACAAGCCAAGTCTACTACTATAGTGTCTACATGCACACATGCTCTTCCTTAGAGACCATTTCATCAAAGATATGTCATGGATTATAAAGGACCTTACTCTACATAGTTCATACCAATATCAGTTATATTGGGGTTTAGGGGTTCTCAACATAGGGAACCTACATCCTCAACAACTTATACATCTACTATATGAGTCCCTAAGACACCTAAAATTTATAGGGTATCATATTCAATGCCATAACATCATTTCATCACTACTCATGTAGCTTTAGGTTCAAATTATACATCACTCTAGATCATGGGCTCATAGTTTCCCTTTCGCATTACACGTACAATCATTATTTCACTCTTCAACACAAGTCATGATGATGATGAGTCTCCCATGAGAATCATAGGTTAATATGGTTCCTACTATTGTACATACTTCTTTCTTTCTCTTACTCCTTGTACATAGTTTAATTTCATATTCTTTTACATAGATTATACTTAGAAAACACAAACACAATATAATATGTCAAAATACAAAAACATTCAAACATTTCATTTTTTTTTTTATAGATTGTATTCATTATTTTATTTACATTTATACTACTTACCAGATGTTTCATATTGCTAGCTATCCTAGTGTAGTTGGTTGTATCATACACATATGCTTCACTTGTTCTTATTGCGTGATTATAGATTCTAGATAGAATTTTGGTCTAATACTCTAATTTAGACCAACAATTATCTACCCATTTGGGGCATTTACACTAATTTAGGTTCATATATTTATACATTTGACCACTTAGGGGCATCTCCTATAAAGTTTCTATAACCAAGTTTTATCTTTAAATACTCTACATTCTAGTTACACATTGATTTATTTTGATATTGATCACTGTTATTCATTACTCAATTTTTTTTCCAACTATCACTAGTTAGACTCAGTATATATACACCTTGGCATCTAAATAGATTTGTATTACAAAATTATGCATTATTTCATTTCTATTTCCTAGATTAGACTTGATTGTGTTACTATTATTCTTACATCTTCGAGGTTATTTAAATATGCCATTGTTTCTTAGATTCTATGCCACTTATACATTTGTATGTCTTAGACATGCTCCCATGTCCCTTGTGTGTGTTGTTTCATGCTTCTAAATGTGGAAATTTGAACATGTCATTGTATGTATTCATTCTAATATTTAGTGACATGTGCCCATGTCCCTTGTATTGTGTCCCTTTGGCCTAATTTTTGCATACTTCATGTGCTTGTATGTTTACTTCTAAGTATGATTCTACCATGACACTTGTATTTACTTGTTACACACACACACACACACACACACACACACACACACACACACACACACACACACACACACACACACACACACACACACACACACACACACACACACACACACACGTTTTTGATGCTATAAGATCTCTCATGCATCTACCTATCCTACTTAGGAGCCTTGATGGACATCATGCCCCATAACCCTAGGTAGTTACTCATATTTTACTATTGTTACACCATTTTCTAATGTTAGATTATAACATACATTTTACATTTCCTACTATTGCTTAGATATATTTATATTATGATGTTATTTTATACATTATATTGGGATATAATGCTCTAGATAACACGTTTTTTAGAGATAATTATTTAGAGGGAATTTATTCAATAGATTTAATAAATACCCTCAAAATATGGAGTGTTTATAGGGGTTGTTACATAGATTATGCTCTTATTTTTTATTTTCATAGATACATTTTAGCACACAGGCTTAGCTACAAAGATCAGACTTAGGGAAATATATAATAGAATAAAGGTTCAAAAATTAGTTCAAATGATATCGAGATCAAACAGGTAGTCATTAGCACCTAGATTGGGACACTATCACCACATGGCACTACTATCCACTAGAGGTCACTATTGTCTAGTAACCCCAACTTCAAAAAAGTTTAGATCATTTAGACCAATACAATAGGTACAATACAAATTTATACAAATACAATCACAAGTTTGGTAGCTATGTTCATATTTCGCTGAGATTCATACTGATTACTCATATTTGGGGGCATCATGCATGACATGATCACTCATACATTCATATCAATTGAAAGTATTAAGGTAGTGCATACTTGATTCAGATTTAGTATAATTAGATACCATATTGGGAGCATGTGTGCATCACATACTTTCCATATACTTAGATTTAGATAGGTTGATCAAATTAAATGGTAAAATACATGTCATTTTCTACATTATATACACTTTATATTCCATTCCATTTTGTCACTAAATTCATGCCTTACTCCATCTGTAGTGGTTGGCATTCTCGACTGGTCCATAGCTACCTAATATACCTATGTATCTATGGAGTTGAATACATATTTACATTAATTATATGTTTTAAATACTTTACATAGTATATATGCATCTAATTCACAAATGGGGAAGTGATGGAGCCATGGCCTACTTGAGTTATTGAGCCACATACATGAGAGGGTTAAACACACTTATAGTATTAGCCAAGTTATTCATATAGATCAATATCCACCAAGGAGGGATGGGAAATGATGAAGTCAACATTAGATTGAGTTCTTGAGCCACACATATGAGCATTGAACAAGTTATTAGCTCAATTCAAGTTATTTAATGATATGATCACTAGGCACATTCACACATAAGGTTATCACAAAGTTTATGCATTGGTCTACACACCCAATGAGGTGTATTCATTCCTTTCCTCTCTTTTTACTCAGTTATCTCATTTCAACATAGACTTTTTATTTTGATTATCTCATTATTAAGGACTATATTTTGCATGTTTCATTGCAATAAATTGCTTTCGATCATGTTTCACATATACAGACCCAAATTCTCATATTCAAACTTATCTACATGGGATTCACTTCCAAAGTAAGTCTAGGTGCACTTATTTTTCATTTATACTAGTAATTTCACTTTATTTCATTATTAGAATAAATGGGGACAAATGTAATCACCTAAAATTGGTAATTAGATGCTAATTGTATCTCTTGAGTTACCCTATCCCTAGGCTTGCCATAGACCTATTTTAAATCCTTAGACTTACATTTACATATATTTAGTAGACCTTATTCACTTATATCCAATCAAGAAATAGTCCCTAAATTATCACCTCTGACCCAAATCCAACTTTCTTAGCTATCTTTCAAAAGGAAATTAGCACCACTTTAGAGACACTACATCCACATTGCTCTAGTGTCCCCAACTAGGTGCTACTATCCTTAACTCCAAATCTTCTCAATAGATACTTTTAAAAATGTGTGCCCATCCTAAGGTTATCTTAAGCTCATTTTATTATCTACATAAGCAATATATCCCTATAAATGTAAATCTAATCCACCTCTATTGACTAGATGGAAAATAGATGCAAAATCTATTCAAACCAAAGACAAAGTTGTGCAAAATCAAGGTACATTATCCATATTCTTACATAATTTATGAATAATACCATCTAAAACAAACCTAATTTTAGTTTTCAATAATTATAAAAATCAATCAAATTCAAGGCATCCAAGGCTACTCTCATTATAACATTCACTTGCACATACATCAAGCACTATGTGAGATAACTACATCAGACTTGATCCCTTTTTAGAGTATTAGTATGTAGGAAACTCTCTACATAATGAGTGTTCAGGATGTCCATTCCATCCTAATAACACACTAAAATCTTGATCATATCACACTTTAAAATAGAATTGGGATTTACACATAAAATTAAGCTTTGTAACTACAATACACAACTACAAGCTTCGGTCATATATGAATAAAATATACAAACATAGGCACAAGTGATCTTCAAAAACATGAACAATCATATAAAGAGGACATTAGATCCACATAGAGGACACTACATAGGGATGTAAATAATATCCAAATTGGGTTTTATTGTCTAGTAAATAGATGAATGTCAGAATCCTACTTGCGACACTCAGAACTACTTAGATCTCAAGTTTCAAAACCCAGGTCATCTATGATAGTCTATTTTTAGCTAAGTCTCTATTTCTCCCTATTTATTTCTATTATTAAAAAGTAAAAAATAGTCAAAGTTCATAACAATTCATTAGGTTAATTACTAGAATTTATTTAACTTAGGCATCTCATCCCCTTAACCATAAATAGGTAATTACACATGTAAAACCTAAAAAGTTAAATTAGATGCAAAGAGGGTAGACCAACATTTTTTTTATTGGAGATCAAATATTTTTCTAGGTGTGACTAAATAAGAGTCATATCCATTATGTAAAATAGTCTAAGATTTCACATCCTTTTGTGGGTCTATATGATATCTTGTAGATAGTTGTTATATATGTGTACTACTTAGCCTTTCCACCTCACCTATCATTATCCCATAATGTTTTTCACATTTAAATATTCAATAGATACGTTTAAGTTGTTTCTCATGTATTATATGAGACATATTTGTAGGTCAAGGGGGAGGGGAGGGTGAACTTTGATCCCATACATATTTTGACATGTTATGTGCTAGGATTTCAAGGTTGTGAGTTAGACCAATTAAGGGTTAAGTCAGAGATATATGTTGAGTTAGCTACTAATTGAGAGATGCAACACCACTATCAGCCTAATATTCCAACCTATTTCAATAAATTCTAGGAAGAGGTTTACTTAATGTGATGTGGATGTGAGGCCCCATTTTGATATAACTTCCATTTATACATTTATAATACCATTTTGGGGTCATTTTTTGACATGTACTTGACTATATGGGTTGCACAAAGTAATAGATTATTTATTTTAGTTATCATTCTAGACATTGATCATTCATTTTAGTAGCTATTTATTTGTATGTTTGTATGTTTATTTAGCATGTTAGTTTGAGTAGTTATATCATGTTTTAATTTTCATATACAATCAAAAGTATGGTCATTATGTTTTGAGAATGTTATATATGTTGATATTATAATAACCAAGAAATCGTATGTGATTTATCTTTATGATGATTTTTTTTGTGGATGTCATTATTATAAACATGATTCATATTGTTCAATTTATAGATATTGGTTATTTTCTATGGACATATTTAATGTTTACATTAAGTGTGAAGGATACAATGGGCCAAAGTTAGTGGTACAATGGACTCATACATGCCACTAAAATTCATATTCACACCCAAACATTTAACCTTATATTTTAATTTACAAATTTAAAATTTACTAGTTTCGTAGTTTTGTATTCTTTTTAGCTTTTATATTATTGTTACAAAATTTTAGTATTTTTGTAATGTATTTTAAATTAATTACCTCAAGACTATATTGGCCCATTTTAAATTTAATTAACCAATGTATGAGGTTTGGGTCGACCCAAAAACCTATTATATAAGTATAAACCAAAAATTTAACTTTCACCCACTTTTTACTTAAAGTATTAGACATGTAAACCTTATCATATAAGATCTTATTGAGATCATACCTATACTCATTGTGTACGTAGGTTTTTAATTTTTTTCTTTTTTTTTTAAAAATCATTTTTTAGACATTTAAGTCCTCATTTATGATATATAAATTCTTACAAGTATACCCACATTTTATATAAAAATTGTGTATGAGTCATACTTGTGTAAGAAATGTTGATGTGGGTGTGTAAGAGATATTGATGAGTGTTTTAATAATCTGGATAAAACTTTAAGGAGGGTGGATGTATCCTTGGGATGAGGATGGACACATTTCACAATCTCACTATTGGTTAAACTTGGTATAATTAAATTTTATACATATTTTTTATCCTTTTAGGTGGTTATTGTAGATGTTTAAATATAGATTTATATGTTAAAGTAGACTTGTAAATTTTAAAAATATATCTCAATGATCTATCCTTGATTTTAACCTTATTTATATCCAAAAATATCACACTCACTACCTCACTATGTATTATTACTTATTTATTAGTATGACCCTAATTATTTTGATTTTTTGGATCACTTGTAAACACATAATGTCTAAAATCTAATATATATACTACACTATCAGTTGAAAAACCTCAAAAAATTTCCTCCATCCTAAACAGTTGTGTTCAATGAAATATATTAGCATGAACTCTATTGTTCCTACTCTAAAATAAGTGTCCTTACCCTAAGACACTCAAATTTTCAAATATTTTGATGTGTATGGGTCTGCCTAGGAATGTCATTAACCCTTCTATGGTGATTGTTTCAAAAGAGCTTTTATGAATACAAGTCAAATCCAATTCATTAGATCATATAAAAAATACAAATAAAGAGCCTATTTAATATCAATTAATAAATTTAACAAACTAATATATTATGATCTATTCATACCTATTTTCATATCAATTATATGATCAGTCATAGTATAGGGTTGAAGCACTCGAAAGACAACCCATGGGTAATATTTTAAAGTTACAAGTTAGATAACTACATAAATCTTAATATAGTATATTTCACACTTATACACACACATTCCCACGCATAGGGAATAAATACATAAGTCTAAGGCTATCCTTGTAATATTGGCTATGTAGGCATCACTCATTGACAAAGGGGTATTTGAGGTCAGCTCAACACAGTGAGCCCACTAACTCATATTTTGGCAAGTTAATCTAACCTAAGGTAAAGATATTGGGTTTGAGATATAAATAATGATATAGATCCTATGTGAGATATAGATACATAATATATAAGTTTATTAAAAACCTAGAAAGACTTAGGTGGTTAGATCTTGATATAATAAACATTATGTAAAGGAAAGTTGTGTCTATTTTTTAACATTTTTATTAATACAAGTTCTAAAAAAATATTGAAATAATATATCTAGAATATGAAAATGATTTCTTGAACATCATAAAACCTATTCCCACACCTGCACATATCAAATCTTTTTTCACATCATTACATAATCTAAGTATTGTTTCTTCTTCATCATTAAGAAATCAAAATAATGTTTTCCATTATACTTTATATATTTAGTATTTTTTTGTAATTAAACACTAAAATTGATTATCATAAACTTAATTATTTAATTGGCCTATTCTTAGGAATATGGTATCTCAATTCTTAAATATCCTATTATGCCTAACACTTAATTTTACAAAAAGGGTTAAATAATTATTCAATTTTGAGGTTTTGAGGAGAGCCTATGCTTGGAATGGATTTGGAAGCCAAATTTAAAAAAAATACTTGACAGGGTCAGGTAGGTTATTATTATTATTATTATTTTTTTAACCTTTAAAAATTATTCCAATTTTCTTAAATTCTTGTTGTATTCATTATTTTATTTAAACATAGAAACAAATATTTATTCCTTGTATGTTTTGCAACTAATGGGATCCAATTACAAGGAATGGGTGTTTTTTGTTTTCATTTTCTATTTTCCATCTTTATTGTAAGCCTATTTCACTCTTTCATTTTTGAGTTATTTATGTCTATGGGGATATTTTGGGAACCACTATGCCACTATTATGGGGTTGGTGTATATGCTTTTAGCATAAGAAATGAGGGATATTTGAGCACTTGCTCTTGGATTGAGGAATAATCCCTCTATCTCTTTGTTCTTAATTAAAAATAGTTTCTTATGATAAGTGGAACCTTTTAAAAGGTTGAATATCCACTATCTTTCGTAAATAAATGGGAGGTCTATGGAGGATTTTTGGAGGTATAAGGAATTATTTTGTTTTGGAGGTAAAACGGGGATTTTTTTAAGAGGTCTACGGAGGATATCATGAATTAAAACATTTATTTTCATGGCTTGGAAAACCTTATTATCACTTGAAGTACTATTAATATAAAAACAAGGTTCCCCATATTCTCCTTTCCTTTAGGATTGCCTTATTGACATTAATTAAAAATTTTATTTTATCTTTTTAAATATGTTATTTAATTATTATACATTGGAAAATTTCATTTTACATATATTGACATCTATTCATCCATCACTTTTCAATAACCTTGGAACTAGTGCATATGTGTAGTGGCATTCCTCTTCCTTTTAGGATTGGGAGAGGTTACACATGAATATCACTTGGTGCAGGTATTTTATGAGGATCCCATTTGTATGAGTAGGTTAAGCACTCTCTCATATGGAAAAAATTGGAATATGTTTGGATAAATGTGGAGATTCATTCTATTTTTGTAATAGGTCCATTATATATTTGAACTTGGATAACTTGGAGTTTTTTCATGGTGCATGTTGTTTTTATTAGTGATAAACTTGTAAATAGATCAAATTAAATCTATTTTATGCAAAGCTTATATGTTGTAAAAATATTCACTTCTATACAAGAGTATTGTTGTGATCTAATTCATGCTATAGAACTTGTCCTTTGAAAAATTCATTCCATAAAATTTTAGCTTCATTATTGATAATTAGTTGTATTATTTAAGCACATTATTATGATCTATCCCTTTCTCTCTCTTCACACAAAATTTTTATTGAAAATTTTGACAAAAGGCTATTTTTATAATCACTCTAATTATTTCACTCTATTATAATTGAGGAAGAAGGAAAAGTGGAATTATAATTCTTGGTTTTGCAAAAGAGATGAAATGTTTATTTTTTTCCTTATCATTATAATGAAATATCTCTCTCTCTCTC
>JARHVA010011393.1:30000-62691 GCA_037957365.1 Torreya grandis | reverse complement strand
GATAGAGTCATATATTAGTGATAAGTGAGTCTCATGATTGGTGTCCATCATTTCATGATTTTATTTGTGACCCTTAATTGTAATGAATTACTATGGTTGGCTACTTGTCAATAATCTTCTCATCCTTATTAGCTATGTTGATGAAATTTCATGAAATTCTACTATTCTAATGTGGGTACCTTTGCTAAACTAGCTCGATATCGTTTAGAACTTATTTTTCATATTTTATATTCATTAAATGTATTAATATCATTGATGCCTTGGAAAAATTTGGTGGTTATAGCTATTATGTTTTTCTTCCTTCATTTTTTATCTCACTCTCCACTACACATAGCTTGGCCATATATTCTCTTCTCATTTTATGCCAACATGAGAATATTAAAAGTTATATAACCTATTTGATGAAATGGGTTGCTCTAACTTATGCTTTTCAAAAATATTGGATAATTATTTCATATTAACCGTTTGATTTAACTATTTAGGGAGTTATAGAATGTAAAACCCTAGGTTTTTAAAGTGTTGGAACAATAAATAAGGGAATAAATATAAAAATAACCAAAAATTATGATTTGTACAATAATTTATTTATATGATTATTCTATGAATACCAATGAATTACAAGAGATGTACTTAGCTAAAAATTCACTGAGATGGACAAGTGATGGGCTAAAACCTGGTACAAGAACTATGTAAGGTGTTGTAAATAATAATCAGGAGTAAAAAAACCTCCTATAAAATAACATGGTCATCTGTATAGTAGTTTGATACACTAGTGTCTTTTATTTTGCACTAGTGCCCTTTTGAAATATGAAAAATGAGCTTCTAAGTTGACCTTTGCCTTGTTCTAAGAATTTTTTGCCTATGTGAACGAATGCTCATTCACTATCTATTTCCTATTTGACTGATTTCTATGTGAAACCCTAGGCCTTAATGTTTTCTATGATATTTGATGAAAAAAGTGTAAAAGAGTGGAATTAATAGTGAAGTATATACATGATCTCAACACCCGATGTGTTGATTGTTTTCTACATACCTACAGTAAAGCAATATAGTGAAATGACTAAGATAAAGTAAAAAGAGATGTACCTAGACTTGTATAAGAGAAAAAGATAATGAATCTAGGTCTAAGCCTATGTATCATGATCCATTATGTTTCCTATGAATGAAACATGAATGAATTAGTCCTTAATTAAGAACATATTATAAATAAAGGGACAAATTATTCGAATAAAAGATAAATTATTCATGTTTTGGGGGTTTGTCAACTTTTCACACTATGAATACAACCCCTTAAAATCCTCATTCTACCTTTAATGACTAAATCCACACAAAACAAGTAATTTTCTCAAAATACTAACTATCATATCTAACCCGTAACTCTCTTGTGTATGTTGGGAGGATGCAAAACTACCTAACTTATAACATAACAACTAAGATGACTAAATATGTGAGTCAAGTATGTGTTGTAACACCTTTGACCACTTTTTATAGATTAGCTAACCCAATTACAACATTATAAAACTTATACAAACATGACTATATCCCAAAACCTTGTCAAAAGATTCAAATTTTCAAATTGAGGAATTGGTGGGAAAATGCAAAAATAACTCAAATTCAAATTTGATCAAGTTTTAGCAAATAGTATGGACTCCTACAGACCTCCTATTAATAGATTGACTCCATAATGACTCAAAACATGTGAAATAAACTAATTTGTATAAAGTTATTGATGCTCCTATATCAAATAATTTATTTAATATGGAGATGTTAGAAACTGGTTCTATTGCTGATCATTTAAATAAATTTAACATAGTCACAAATCAGTTAAGATCTATACGATTAAGCTATGATCATGAGGTTAGGGATCTTTTGATTATATGCCAATTTCTAGAAATATGGAATTTCTTGGTCATGGATGTGAGTTATTTTATCTCTAGTTCGAATAATTTAAAGTTTGATGATGTTAATGTTGTCATTGTTAATGAGAAAATGTAAGGAAAAAGCATAGGTTAGACCTCAGGGAATGTTTTGACTATAGAGAATAGGGGAAGACAAAAGGACATAGGAGAGGGCCCATGGAATCATTATAATTTTAAAAAGGGTAGATCTAAATGTAGAGGAATGCTAGTTTTCTAGATTTGTGGGAATAAATGACACTTGAAGAATGACTATTGGTTTTGAAAAGGAAAATAAGGAGATGAAAAACAAGGTAAAAAAATAGGAAGCAAATGTAGCAGGTTATGTGTTTCAAGATGTTTTAATCTTTTCATTAGATAATATTAATTATTATTGGGTGATAGATTTAGTTGCTTCATTTCATGCTACACCCCATAGGAAATACTTTCAAGACTATGTTCAAGGTGATTTTGGATAGGATTATTTCAATGATGGTGAACCTTGTAAAATTATTAAAAAGGGTAAGTTACAAATAAAATTATAGAATATAAACAAATGGTTATTGAAAGAGGTAAGGCATGTTCCTGAGTTGAGAAGAAATCTAATTTTAATAAGGCAGTTGGGAAATGAGGAATGCACAGTTACATTTGTAGAAAATTTGTGGAAGGTCACTAAAGGATATTGGTAATAGCAAAATGAGAGAAGGTAGGTAAATTATATTTATCTAATGGTAATTTTGAATATTCTATTTATTTAGCTTCTATAGAAATATATACAAAACTATGGCACCACAGACTTGGGAACATGAGTGAGAAGGGGATGCAAGTTTTCCACTCAAAGAATTTGTTGCCATATTTGAAGAAGGTGGATTTGGATTTCTATGAGCACTATGTGTATGGAAAATAGAAGAGATTCAAATTTCTCAGAGTTGGGAAGACTAAAAAGGATGAAAAGTTAGAGCTTGTTGATATAGATGTATGGGGATTGGTTTAGGTATCATCCCTTGGTGGTTCTTCTTATTATGTTACTTTTATTGATGATGCAACCAAAATAACTTGGGTTTATTTCATAGGTATTTTTTTAATAATTTTAATAAATAGAAATATTTAGTTGAGAATGAGATAGGAAATAAGTTGAAGTGTGTTAGATAATATAATGGAGTTGAATATAACACAAGGATTTTGATAATTACTATTCATCCCATGGGATTTGTAGAGAGAAGATGATTCCAAGAACACCACAAAAAAATGGTGTGTCAGAAAGGATGAATAAGAAACTCATGGAGCATGTAAGGAGCATAATATTATATGCAAGGTTGCCCTTACAAATTTGGGAAGATGTTATGGATACTACTTTTTACTTAATAAATAGAGGGCCTTCAATTACTTTAGATGGTGGCATTTTAGAGGAAGCATAGATAGGTAAAAAGGTATATTATTCATTTTTAAAGACTTTCACTTGTGAAGCATTTATCCATATTGATAAAGAAAATAGAACAAAGCTTGAAGCAAAATACAATAAATTTACTTTTATTGAATATGGAGTTAATGATTTTGGTTACCATTTATGGGATTTTGAAAATCATAAAATCATTAGGAGTAGATATGTGATATTTAATTAGAATGTCATCTATAGATATTAGTTGTAGGGAAATAAACAAGAACATATAAATATTGAATATGCAGTACTTGATGAAATCACTAGAAATGAAATTCCAAATGTACCAAAAAATTAGAATGTGTAACGAATACAATAACAATAACAAGTACCTCAAACTCCTAGAAGTGTAGATAGAAAATCTACCAGAGTAAGTACATTCCCTAAAAAATACTCTCATTTACTTTATTATTTATTATTGACTAATGGTGGTGAGCCAAAAGCTATGAAGAAGCAATGTAGGTAGAAATAAGAAAGAACTGGGATCAAGGCATGAAAGAGGAGATGGAATCCATTTTACATAACCAAACTTTGGATTTGGTTCAGTTTCTTGTAGGTAAAAGAGCATTGTAGAATAAATAAGTTTATAGTTTGAAGGAAGAAGATGGAGGTAAAAAGAGGTACAAGGTTCGACTTGTTTTAAAGGGGTTTTCACAAAATAAAGTTATATATTTTGATGAAATCTTTTATCTAGTTGTTAAAATGACTTCTATAAGAATAATTTTAATTTTGGTAGCAATAGAATATTTGCACCTTGAACAGTTAGATGTGAAGAATGCTTTCCTTCATGGTGACTTGGAGGAATAAATACATATGGAGTAGCCACAGGAATTCAAAGTCAAAGGTAAGGAGAAAATGATGTGCAGGTTGAAGAGTTTGTATGACCTAAATAAAACTCCAATGTAGTGGTATTTGAAATTTAACATGTTTGTGATAAAACAAGGTTATAGTAGATGTCATTCTGACTACTATGTTTATTTTAAGAGATTAGGTAATGTAAGCGATATTATCTTGTTATTATATATAGATGACATGCTTGTTTAAGGTGTAACATGCATGATATAAATGAGCTTAAAATAAAAATAGAAAATTCATTTGGAATAAAGGATTTGGATGTTTCAAAGCAAATAATTATATGAGAATAACAAAAGATAAAAAACATAGAAAATTGACATTATCTCAAGAAGAACACATCAAGAAGGTGTTAGTGAGGTTCAACATGCAAGATTCAAAACTAGTGAGTATAACTTTGGGAGGGAACTTAAAATTAAGCAAGGAATAGTGTCCTAAAATGAAGGAAGAAATAAATTACATATCTAAAGTGCCCTGTGATTTAGTATTTTGAGTTTTAATGTATGCTATGGTGTGCACAAGACCAAACATTTCTCATGTAGTGGGAGTTGTCATCTGGTTTATCAATAATCTAGGAAAGGAGAATTGGGATGCAGTCAAGTGGATTTTTAGGTACTTTAAAGGGAAAATTAGTATAAATTTATGCTATGAAGGGTCAAATTTTACCTTATAAGGATATGTTGATGTAGACATGGATGGAGATTTAGATGGTAGAAGGAGTACCATAGGTTATGTATTCACATTTGGTGACATAGTAGTTAGTTGGATTTAAAAATTGTAAAAAATAGTTTCTTTGTCAACTATAGGCGTAGAATATAGTGTAGCTATAGAATCAAGCAAGGAGATTATATGGATACAATGATTCATGGAATAGCTTAAGAAGAAATAATATTGTAGGTTGTATATTGATAGACAAAGTATTATCCATTTAGTAAGGAAATCAATTCTTAAGAACCAAATTTATACAACTCAGGTATCACTTCATTCATTTAGTTTTATAAAATGGTCAACTAAAGTTGGAAAATATCCATATGATTTAGAATCCTTTAGATATGCTAACAAAGGTAGTCATAAAAGAGAAACTGGATATTTGTTCAACTTCAATATGTCTTCATGTATAACCATGAAGATGAGAAACATGCCAAGGTCATATTTTAAATGAAATTCCATGTAAGAGTTGTAGTGATGGAGTTTCTACAATTAATCTCCAAGTGGGAGATTATTGGATGGTGGACCCTGATCTTATTAGAATGCCTAGTTCTTGATAGGGGGTATGGGGGGACAATGTCCCCACCACTATGGTCACCATGGGGATCCATAGGGGGTAGTGACCTACTTTAGATCCCTGCTAATGGGGGTTTAGGGGTAGTGCCTTGGAAGAAATTTTTGTGAAGAAATCATTGTAAAATATTATAGTTTTATAATAAATTTGGATTGTTCACTACTAGGTCATAGGTCTAATGGTAGAAATTATATTGGTGCATTTTTTCCCTAATATGTAACCCTCATTTGATGTGAGGGCATTGTAATCATGATGCCACACTGTGTGTGAGTGAAGTAGATGTATTTCAAGTTTATCCCTTCATTTGTTGGACTTAATAAGAGAAGAATTGATTGTATATATGTGGATGTGCCCATATTAGGTGAACCATGTTAAATTTGTGTCTCTCTTGTATTGTGTTTTTTGCATTTTATTTCCATCTTTATTTCATTAATATTTCTCTATGTTCTATAATTCTAACAATCATAAGTTTTAATCCCTAATCCCTAAACTATAAACCAATTAACTTAGCCCAAATTAACATCATTTAGAGTAATAATTAAGTTTTAAGGGCTCAATTTCTAATCCATAAATAGGTGGATTTACTACTCTCAAAATATTAATTATCAGATACTTATAGGTAGATTAGTTTTCATGTCAAAACTCAACTCCATAAATATAATCAACTAAAAATAATGCAATTCAAGTAGTAATGAACACTGCACACAAGTTGATAATAGAGTTCAGCAGATGCCTACATCTCTAGGTTCTCTAGCTGATGAACTGATTCATTATAAAAATCCTTTTTTAAGTACTAATTTAAAAATTATAAAATTATAATGAGTCCATCATGAACTCAAGTGTCAATCAGTCCTGGAGAGACATAGATTGGTCTTGGAAGGCTTACACAATGATCTAGCATGGTGTCCCTACTTCACACCTTCCTTTTGACTTCTACTCTATTGTAGGGCCTCCAAGATCCTCTACATAGAGATAAGTCAGAATAGGCATTAGCTATCAACTCCATAAAATGATCCTTCCCCATGGCCTCCAAGTAGTGATAACTCCTTCAATAGAGCTATTATTAAAATACTCATATTCGTAACACCCTATGAATAATATAGAATCAAAGCTTCTATAGTTCCATAAAATGCTCCTCTAATGCTCCAAATATTTGGAATGGAATAATTACAATGCAAGTGAAAGCTTGATTATCAAATACTTGCAATGTAAGTGAGAGATTGGAGTGATCTTGGAATTCTCTATTAATTCTCCTTGAATGAGTTTACAAATGAGGTTCATGGGTTTATATAGTTATTTAAAACCCACCAATTATGGATTTCTTCATTATCCATCCCCATGTACAAGCCTTTATTTAATATTCTTAGCCTTATCTCCCAAAATGGGGCATGGAAAGTTGATGAAGGTCAATAGGTGGAACCACCTTTCATATATTTTTATTTAGATAAACCTCCCATGCATTTTTGTGGGATATATCCTCTTTTTTATGGGAAATATCCTAGACTTGTGGGGAAAGAAATATTCATGGAGTTAATCCCATTTCTCAGGCCTTAGGAAGTGGGATTTGTCTAAAATCTTGGATAATATTTTGGAACTATTGTGGACACTCCAAGTATGAGGATTTCATTGGTCTATGTGTCAATAATTTATTGGACCACATGCATGTCCAGTCATCATCCCTATAAATTTTTTCCCTGTTGCCTAAAAACTTCAACAGGTCATAACTTCTACATACGGACTTGGAATTGATGCATTTAAAATGCATCGAAAATCTTGTGGTGAGTTCTAAACCATGAAACTAGTTCAAAAATGTTTTAAGACTATCAATTTTTAGTTTGACTATATTTGATTAACTATTGACAAAACTTTGACCAATGATAACTGGAGCATATAATGTCCCTTTTTTACATTCCAATTGTTTATAAAAATCTCTTGATGATCTCTACACAATGGACTATCTTTAAATACAGTTAGGGAACATCTAAAAATATCCTCTAGATAAATCCTCCTGACTGAGAATGTTTTTTTTCCAACAAAAGTTGAAACATTCATTTTACTGGTACTATATTTGGTTATTTGTAATGCCTCATCAAGATCTCTATAATGGAATCTATGGCCTATGAAACTATTATTCCAATATGGGTAGGCTATGCCATTCCTTTCTCATGGAAAATCATCAATTCATTGTAAGTACAACATCACACAAAATGATCAGTTTGAAAAAGACATCTCAATGTCAAAGAGACAAGTGTCTGACTGATTTAGTCATCTGCCAGTGAATAAGCTATCATGTATATCATGGGGATAGAAAAATTTGTCTATGTTATTGGCTATATTCCCAAGATGGTGAACTACTTGTAACTAAAAAATATCACCTAATACAACTGCAAATAAAATATTGCCCATGTATGGGTTTTGAATTGTATCCTACACATTCTATCATTCAATGCAATTTCACAATAATAGCTACTTTAATTACAAGTATCAAGTAGGTACACTGAACATGTCTCAAATAACATGCGTATACTTCTGTCAACTTCATAATGGATTTAATTAAAATATGAGAAAAGCATGATAAACTTGTTGTAATATTCTCCTCATTTGGTTACTCTAAATATATTAAAAAACCTAAAACATGAGCTAATTTTCCTTTCATCAATCATCAAAAATCCCAAAGATGATTTGAAAAATTTGCATGCTAATCTACAATTCTAGCTATGCAAACATAAAACTAAGGAACTTCTTACCAACCCATTTTATTGGATTATCCCATTTAGGTGGTTTTATTTCCTCAATAAATACCTAGGTTGACTCATCAACTAGTGGTGGATTAAGAACTTCATTTACCTTTGTAACAAGTCTATATTCCATCTTCATCTTACTATTTTGAGATGGATGAAGTCTCTAACACTGCTCAACCCAATGCCCATTCAAATGATAATGATCAAAAAAGTTCCTCTTGGAATCCTTTTTGGATGAGAAATCACATTTGCCATTTCTTGCCTCTGAATCATGAGATTAATCTTTAACACTTACCTTGTTTTTGATGAAAGGCATCAGATTCTAACACAATGACATTCTCTTCCAACAACTAGTAACAATATGGTTACTTACCCCACAAAACTTGCAAGGAAAAACATGCCATATTTTTTGTATATCATAGGCATATTTTTATACTAAAATATAGGATTAGAAGTTTCATAATTTACACAATTTCATCTAGTGCTATGCTGAGTGTAAGAATAAGGAGGTGGAATTTCATTACCTCTTATGGTCATTTGTTTACACCTCTCATCATCCTGATGTGATGACTTGTTCCTCTACATCAAGGAATTTTGTTTTACTAGTGGCATAAGCACTTGGATTTTGAAATCTTATCTTCCTTCAGTAGATTTTGAACACTATCCAATTTTCATTTGCTCACTAGCATAACCTAAACCTATAAAATGAGGATGATACTCAACCTATATTAGGTTATTAATACCTTGTTATTCTTTTAGAGACCTCTTCCATCAAAACCTATTTTAAATAATAGTTTTGATCCAATACCTCTAGTGTGTTGATCAAAATCACCAAAATTTGCATCGAAAACTAACTAAGAGGAATTTTTACATGGTGAAATTATAGTATAATCATCCATCATGGTCTCTACATATGTGGTGAAAGGTAACTCCTTTTGTTTACTACTATGAAACTATGCCAAGATCTCATCCTTGGTTTGCAAATCAACTTTCAAGCATTCAACCTCCTCTTCTATGGAGTGAAACTTGGATCTCAAGAAAGTATTCTCATCTTGGATCTGTCAACTGAATGATTTGAGATCTTCAAGCCTTTCATGATTCAAGGCTTTGCCCATGGTTTCCTACTCCTACAAATAACTTATATCTAACAACAACTACACACTATACTAGAAGATTAAACAAGTCAAAAATGAATGCAATTAATTGAAATTGATATCAATAGGCTACATAATTAGAAGCAAATCATGTATTAGAACTGCTCTAAATACCAAAAATGATCTATAAACCAGTAGATTTCCTACTCTAAAAATTTTACTTATTAGATCCTTATAGGCAGATTAGTTTCAATGCTAAAATTCAACTTCATAAATATAATCAAATGAAAATAATGTAATTTAATTAATAATGAACACTTTACACAAGTTGATAATGAAGTTATGAAAATGCCTACATCTCTAGGTTCTCTAATTAATGAAATGATTCATTATAAAAATCCATTTTTAAGTAAAAATTTAAAACTTACAAAACTATAATGAATGTGTGATGAACTCAAGTGTTAATTAGTCTTACAAAGACCTAGACTAGTCTTGGAAGGCTTGCATAATGTTTCATCATGACCTCCCTACTTCACACCTTCCTTTTTACGTCTTTACTACATGACCTCAAAGAACCTCTGCACAAAGCTAATTTATAATAGGTGTCAGTCATTAGCTCCATAAAATGATCCTTCTCCATGGCCTCCACGTAGTGCTAACTCCTCTAATAGATCTATTATTACAATATTCATATTAATAACACCCTATGAATAATAGAGAATTAGAGATTTCATAGTTCTATACAATGTTCCTCTAATGATCTAAAACCTTGGAATGGAAGAGTTACACTGCAAGTGAGAGCTTGCTTCTCAAATACTTAAAATGTAAGTGAGATCTTGGAGTGCTCTTGGAATTCTCTTGTAATTATCTTTGAATGAGTTTACAATTGTGGTTCATGGGTCTATATAGTTTTTCAAAACCCACTAATTATGGATTTCTTCATTATCCATCCCCATGTACAAGCCTTTATTTAAGCTTCTTATCCTTATCTCCCAAAATGGGGAGTGGATATTTTATGAGGGTCAATGCATCAAACCACCCTTCATATATTGATCTTTTGATAAACCTCCCATGCGTTTCTATGGGAGATATCCCAATTTCTATGAGAAATATCCCACATTTATGGGAAAAGAGATATTCATGGAGTTAATCCCATTTATCAAGCCTTAGGAAGTGGTTTTTGTCTAAAATCTTGGAGAATATTTTGTAGCTATTGTGGACACTCCAAATGTGAGGATTTTATTGGTCCACATGTCAAGAATCTATTAGACCACGTGCATATCCAATCACCGTACCTAGACCTTTTTTCCTTGTTGCCTAAAAACTCCAACATGCCATAACTTCTACTTATAAACTAAAAATTGGCCCATTCAAAATGTGTCATTAATCTTATAACATGTTATACACCATGAAACTAGTTTATAAACATTTTAAGACCACCAATTTTTCTAGTTTGACCAATTTTGACCATCTATTAACCAAACATTAAACAATGATAATTAGATCATATAATGTCCCTTTTTCACATTCCAATAGTTATCAAAAATCTCTTGATAATCTCTACATAATATACCATGTTTAAAGAAAACCAGGGAACATCTAAAAATATCCACCAGATTAATTTCACCCAAATCATATCACTAATTTCCCTAATTGACTAATTAGATAAATATATGATGTCATTATGAATAATTGACTTAATATCTGATGTCATTACAAATAATTGAGTGTAAAATCACATTATGTAGTCACAACTAGGCTCAACAAGCTCAAATTAGACCCAATTTCTTTTTTGCTTAGACCATATACCTTAAACCCTAAACCCTAGACTTTAAACACTAAACCATTTAAACCTAAACCTAAAACCTAAACCTTGATAAAAATGTAAACTCTAAGTCATAAAACCCTAAACACAAACACTAAAACCCTAAAATCTTAAACCTAAACTAATCTATTTTCCATGTAAATAACATCAAGATTATAGTAAGAATTAGGTTTACATTTTTTATGTACAAAAATTAAAACGTAACAACTAATACTGATTAAGTCTATTCATGAACTTTGATAGTTAAAAAAACACTATTACAAAATCAATAAGATGATCAAATGCACGTAAATGTAATATTAAAATATTCCATGTACATAATAATTTCAAATACACCATTAAAATGTTTGACATTTTCAACACATGCTTCAAGGCTTGGGAATGGCTTAGATTCTTGATCTTAGGATATGAACTAGAAAAAACATATCCAAATGCACATTTTTCACTAAAATTAACAAAATTCAACTTCCAACATACTAAACACTACGAATTTTATCAATAAAACCTAAAAATATGACTACAATATTTCTTTATATAGGTTACAAATTATATGATCTTATTTAACATTACACCAAAGGGTTTAATACAAGAGTAAACAATGTTTAAAAAAATTTACGATGTAAAGTAGGCTATGTACTATGAGTTTTATGAATAAAATAAATGCCTCTTCAAATTGATGTTTTCCCTACTTATATTTGACCATTTAAAAAAAATGTAGTTTATAAAATAGACTTAAAAATATATAATTCATTTTCTTATAGAGTCTTAAAATTTAGAGTTTATGTGTCTCAAATAATCCATACAAGTTGAGGTTTTTTATTTTTTAGGAAAAACATGTCCACTTAATCCCCCCTTTTTGCTATCCAATTCCATGCACTTACCCATTTTACTTTGTAGGCCATGGATTCATGTTGTGAATGTAGTCTTCGCTGTGATACATAGATGTTTACTATTTTTTTAATATAAATTAATACATATTTTTCATGTAGATGATGTTCTTGTATAATTTAAAAAGAGTTTAAAACTAAAATACATAATCATCATACATCAAGATACACCAAAACCACTTATTATGGCACATAACTGAGTTATTCCAACAAATCAAGTGCAAACATTTAAATTTGGAAACTATAGTAACACTAGAGATAATGATGAGGAACATATATATATATATATATATATATATATATATATATATATATATATATATATATATATATATATATATATATGTATATATATATATATGTATATATATATATATATGTATATATATATATAGATATAGATATATATATATATATATATATATATATATATATATATATATATATATATATATACATATATACATATATATATATACATATATACATATATATATATACATATATATATATATATATATACATACATATATATACATATATATATATATAGCTATATATACATATATATATATATATATATAGCTATATATATATATATATATGTATGTATGTATATATGTATATATATATATATATGTATATATATATATATGATGGCATAGATGAAAAATTAACAAACTTAATTTTACTACAGTCGATTGTAGGGAATATAGAGATGACATGCATACATATGACATTGGCCAACTTTATCCAATTCTGAAAGCCATAAATGCCCTATTCAATCATCACTTCCTAACAATGCAACATATTACACTGATAATGGTAAAGGGATTATGATGTATAATTATTGAAACATTTATAAATCAAGAAAACATAATAATATTATTAAATCATTATTACAATATTATGGATTTGGAATCATATGTTCATATAAAATTGGGTATAAAGCTCATGGTTTAGGTAAATAACCACGAAATGGATTAGATAATATTTTTATTCCATGTTGTCGTCACTTTAATTAATGTATTTGATATAATGAATATTCTAAAATAAAATATATACCTTCTCAAGTGACTCATGGAACTTATAAGATCATTGTAAAATACAAATTTCTCTATACATATTTTATCCAAATCGAAGAAAATATGTGTAATAAGTGAAACAAATCATGAGAATGCAACATGTGAATCCTAATAACCATGTTATTTAAATTAATTATCTCAATAAATCATTTAATAACATTAATAAATCATAAACAAATTAATGGTCTTATCATAAAAAGTCCAAGATAGCTATTGATACTCATAGGATGTTTTAAGATGGAATTTTGTAGGAGATATGATGATTATCTATGAAAAAGGTGAATCAATACCAAATGCAAAATACCTAATTAATTCCTCATCAAAGCTACATCAAGATGGGAAATTATTTAGACTAGTATGCATAATATTTATGCCTATTAGAGACATAACCTTGGAATTTTATTGATGATAAAGGGTTTCAAAAACATAATTGAATTCAATTGTTTAAAAATCCTATTTTTATGATTTCTTTTAGATTTTCCTTATGCCATTTTTTTACCTAATTGAAATTGTTTTAAGCACTCGTGCATTCTTTTTTAAAACATATGTACCTATTTTATTACTAAACATTAATCCAAATTATATTGTATTTTTTCATTTTCTATAATCATGCATCGATAGTTTTATAAATCTTGACCTTCCCTTGTTTCTCTATCCTTCCTTATTTTCTTTCATATATCCCTATCCTCTTATGCTTCTATTCATTTTCCCATTATTGTACATCACATTTATGTCATGTGGGATCCATCAGGGGTTGTGGGTATTGTATTTTTAATTTGTGTAATTGCCATGTGTCTTCTTTCATGAAAATAAGATCTAAATTTAAACTCAAGGGGCATATTTATACAATTCACTAGTGCATTTAAATCAATCAATAAGGTGATATAAGCAATATATATAAGCATAAATAGTAGGCATGCAAAAAATAAATAGATATTAAATAACATCTTATAAAATTTACTACTATATTATATTGAGCATCATAAAATAAATCAAGAATTCATTGTAGCATGGAAGTTCATTGTATTTACACACTTGAAATTCCCTAGACTACCCTAGTTGAATTTTATTTTCTCCAATTTATTATGATTGAGACTATGTGTAATCAAAGGGTATAATAATTAGCCAATGCTTAAAATCCATGTTTCCCCTAACCATAGGCTCAAAAAAATAATCTATTAGGTCAGAAGTCACTATTCATGAATCACTATTCATAGTCACTACCCTTGGCTACTATTTGTGGTGATGTGGCATGATGGTGTGGTTGGTTAGTGATGTGTCTAGTTATTGATGCAACATGTCTCAGGTGGGTGGCATAGCCAATGGAGTGACTTTCAAGTTGAGAAGATGAGGAGAGAGAAATGGGGTGCATTTATCCACTTAGTCACATGGGTTGGATTTTATGGATACATGTGAGGATAGATGATAGTGGATATTATGATTCCATTTAGGCATGTGTGGGGTGTAGTTTGTATATGGGCTCATGTTTGATGAGGTCAAAATTTGGGAATCTTTTGACTCATGTGAATGCACATGGGAAAGTGAGGGACAAGGATCACTATGCTAGATTAAGGTCACATGTGAATTGGAGTGTAACACATTGGAGTGTACATGGAGTAGTCAAGGGAGAATCATGAGATGTCATTCAAAGCCTGACTTGGCACAATGGGGATACATTGTTCTTTATGCATAAATAGTGCCACTACTTCTAGGATAACACATTTTCCCCTCTCTCTTATCTCTTTCTCTTATTCTTCTCTCTTGTTGTAAATACATAAATATGCATGAGTTATCCATTGTAACTTATTCTAATAGATTATCCATGCAAGATTGTGCTTTCATGTTTGGAGGTTGGATCCTGAAGGCTATGTTATGCTTGGTTAACAACCTCAATGCTTCAAGTGTAAGCATTGAATGCTTGGTTGTTATCACTAAACGAGTTGTAGGAGGATTTTTTATAGAAAAGATCGATGTTGTGATTAATAATGAAGTATTGAAGCTACTATTTGACTCATGTTTTTTCCTTGCACATTTTAAGTTTTCCACGTACATCTTGTGTAATGTGTTCCCTCTTATCTCTCATGTTTTGTATTTTTTTTATTTGAATTGATTTATAATTTCACATGTTTATTTAGGATAGTTTTGTTTCAAAAATTTGGTATCAGAGCCATGCTGAAAAAATCTTATTTGTGAGTATTTTTTGTTGTTGTTTAGTTTGTGCAATTTGAAGCTATTGTGATAGAAGGAGATACTAAGTTCAATAGTAAAAAAAAGGTTTTGTTTTGGTAATTATATCTCTACGGAACTATGGAGGATGTCCTGGTGAATATCTTTTTCTCTTCAATGTCATTGAGGAGAAGCCCATAGATGAGTGGAGGAGAAACTAAAAAATATTTTATAGACAAGTCAATAGCCTACAAAGTGTCCCTAAAGATAATGAAGCAACTATATATCTTGAGGAGCAAGATGACCATCTTTAGATGAGGTTGAAGACAAGGCATGACCTTTTTATGTTTCTTGGTAACAAAAAATAAGAGGTGTATGATATGGCATTCTACTAACCACTTATTATTAGCCAAGATGTTGAAGAAAAAAAATCCATGAAAAGAAAGGAGGTGTAAATAAACCTAAAGTTATACATGTTTTGAAGTAGCTAAGGATGAGGAAGAAAAAATGTAGATAAAAAAGTGAGACCTATTATTCTTGGGATGAGGATGTCAGTGTTGAACATATAACTTAAGGTTTTTAGAGTGTTGTGCATATAGTTATGGTGGTATCTAGGTAGATTGATGCATGGAGTAACACTAGAGGCACATGTGTTTGTGTTTTTGGAACATTTGATAGAGAAGTGATGTATTTTGAATGCATTTTTAGGCTCAAAAAACTTAGAAGGTGAATTGGTGCACTAAGTAGCATGATGACTTCCTTGGAGATGTGATTGGTTTACTTGTGTCATGTTCAGCATGATTGGTAGCTTAAGGCTACATGCATAATAATAACTAACACATAGTTTTATTAGAAGGAGAAGGCTATATGTTTAGACATGTGGTAGAGCATGATGCATTTTTTATGCATTATTCAAGCTTAAAAACTTGGTAGGTGTAGTGATGCACTGAGTAGTGTGAAGAATTCCCAAGAGATGTGATTGGTCTAATGAAATTGTGCCATGTTGATATCTTGGTGGCTATGTAGAGAAGTTTGGTTTTGACTTTTATGAGATATTCTCTTCTTACTACTATAAAGATTACTACATTCTCTAGTTGATGTTCAAGGAGTTAGAGTAGTGTTATTCCTACATGGTGATCTGTCTTAGGGAGATAAATATAGATGGATGAGGCAAAGAGTTATTGGTTTGAATTTTGAATAAATCACTATACATGTTTATAGCAAACATGCTGAGGGAGTATAGGATACTCAATACCTTCATGGAAAGCCAAAATGTTTAGCATATGTTATTTATATGTATTGTTAACAAATTATATACATGCCCCAACATGATCACTAGTGCGATGGGTCAAGTGGAAAGGATGTGATGAAGGTGGTAGGTAGAGAAAAACAAGGATGGAGATGCACAAGGACAAGAAAGTAAGGAAGTACCCCACTTCTTATACTATGATTTGTCTTCCTAAGAGCATCCTATAATAGAGGAGAATACATGTTGTATCATATGTATTGGATTCATCATGAGTATGAAGCCTCGTGATGTTATGGTGAGCACTAAACTAGATATTTCTAAGTAGTGGGAGTTGTGAGTGATTCATGGAAAAATAATTATTGGAGGATTTGTCTATGGATAAGTGAAGAGTCACTTTAGGTGCTGCAATATACTATGGAGGAGCAGATGTTAGCAAAACTATTCACGATAGAGAATTTTTAGTATTGCAAGAAAACTTCTACTAGGTTTGTGTTAGGGCATCAGTGGCCATTGATGGATAGTTGGTTATAGAATACTCAAGTGTGGTAAAATCATGTGTATATTGACTTCAAGTGGGATGAAGTTAGGTGTGAATTTTCTATTCATAGTCACTATTATCGAATCACTATTCACATTCACTATTCATGGTGATGTGGCATGGCCCACGATGGGTGGTATGAGCCACAGAGCATATTTCATGTCAAAATTATGATGGGAGATAAATGGGGTGCATTTCTCCACTTAGCCACATGGGTCATATTTTTTGGATGGATGTGAGGACATGATGATAGTGGATCTCATGATTCCATTTAGGCATGTGATTATGGGGTACATTGTTTTTGTGGTCTTGTGTTGGATGAGGTCAAAATTTTGAAATATTTTGACTCATGTGAATGCACATGGGAAAGTGGGGACAAGGATCACTATGCTAGGTTGAGGTCACATGTGAATTGAGGCACAACACTTTAGATTACACATGGAGTTGTCAAGGTGAAGTCATGAGATGCCATTAAAATCTTTACTTGGCACATGAGGGAGACATGGTTCTCTATTCATAAATAATGCACCCACTTATAGGTTGGTACAATTTTTCCTCTCTCTTATTTATTTATCTTATTATTATCTCTTGTTGTAAATGCATAAGTATGCATGAGCTCTCCATTATAATTCATCCTATTAGAGCAACCATGTAATCTGGTGCTTTCATGATTCAAGATTGGATTCTAAAGGCTATGTTATGCTTGGTTCACAACCTAAATGCTTCAAGTGTAAGCATTGAGTTATTGGTTGTTATAAATAATGGAAATTATGGAGGAAATATGTAGAAGAGAGTTTTATTAAGTAATATGAATTATAGAAGCTACCATTTTTCCCATGTTTTTTCCCTTGCTTATTTACAAGTGTTTTCTATGTAATCTCCATGTAATGTGTTTTATTTCATGTCTATGTTTTTTTAGCTTGTTTTATGCCACATTTTTAATTGCACTATAGGAGTTATCTTTCCTAACAATATCCCTTTCCTTGTCCTTTACATATTTAGTTTGTTTATTATGGTTTGAAGAAGATCAATTTCCCATGGAT
This sequence comes from Torreya grandis, assembly GCA_037957365.1. Lineage (NCBI taxonomy): Eukaryota > Viridiplantae > Streptophyta > Pinopsida > Cupressales > Taxaceae > Torreya > Torreya grandis. Next base: position 44,596 of record JARHVA010011393.1, on the reverse strand, counting down.
TGGCATGAAGATTCAAAATATCAAGTAATGTTTTAGGAACTCCATACCTGATAAACACATTTTTTTAAACTCATTTTACATGTATTTATCTATTAGAACCATGATGTTTAAAATTCAGACAATAAAATATGTGTAGTGTATGGTTTTTGGGATGTTATATCAATGTGAGATTTATTGGTTGTCAATCTTACCATTAAAGTCACAATTCTTTTATTTGGCAATGATGAATGTTTCCAAAATTATTTAAAATTAACTTATTTATGTAAACCCTCTCTTGATCATTTATAACTTAACATTTAGCATAGGAATTATGTTTGATTTTAGTGTCTTATATCTAATTGAATTATTTCATTTTGAGTTAAAACATATTTCCTATAAAACTTTCCAGATACTTTTTAATCAGGAAAATCTTAGTAACATTTATTTGATCAATAATTTCAATGTATTTTATGAATGACATTTGCATTACAATGTAATTTTTTATTAAATCCCTTAGCTTAAAATTATTACCAAAAATACATACAAAAATTATAATTATGGTAATGAATATTTATGAAATTCATCTTAAAATAATTTAAATATAGATGTGAAAAATCAAATAAAATTAATACTATAGTTGAAATTTTGCAAGGAAATATGTAATATGATAATACATGAGATATAACAATAAATTTTATTGGAGTTAATTTTTCATCATACTAGTTAAAAATTTGAGTCCAAATTAATTAGAACATTAAAATATTAGCAACTAAGATCCCATAATCTCCTTAAAATGCATATTTATTCTTTTTTAATTTACACTTTGGAGAAAAGAAATTTATTTATTTGGAACAAAGTTCACCCTATTAGTTTGAAACAAACAAAGTACTTATTTTTAATGATATAATTTTTTATTTATATGAGAAGAGAATGTTTGTTAAAATTTTAGATTATCATTGTAATTTATTTATATACACATATGATTTCAAAGTAATGGGCACATTGTCAATCCATTCTACCAAAATATAGGCCCTAGTTCCTTTGGGAATGGTGATGGTGCAACTTTGGTCCTTACCTAAAAACATCACAATACCAAAGTTTTATATTTTTTGTATTAGTTGGGAATAAAGAATAATATTATGTGTGTTGAATTCATAGTGTAAGACACATGATCAACATTGATTATGATTATAGGACATTCCTCTAGCTATGTATAGAGTGATGTTAAAATGTGTGGTCTATGGAAGGATGTATATTAGTACAACTATCATCATATTAAAATTTTATATGTCACTAAAAATATGATTCTTTACAAAGTGCTTCATAGAGCCAAATAATTTTCATATTATACATTGACATGGATTTGTGATGTGGAAGACTTGCCAAATGGAGGAAGAAATTTTTTGAAACCCACATTTAATAAATTCAATGAGATGTGTTGAAAAAATATAATGATGGAACATGCACTACATTTGTGCTTAATGGTTATGCTTTCCCCACTTACCAATTCAATGTAACCAGCTATTGTAGTTATCATGGACCACCATGTTTGGCATGGACCCCCAGCTTGTCACATCCCACTTCTCCATCATGTTTCCCTCGATGCATTAGGATTAACCATTTTTCTTTTCTTAACTATTATTTACATTAACTATGGATTTTACCTTAAATATGATTGTCAAGGTGTTTTTAGGCCCCATTGATATAGTCACATGTAATAATCAGGGAATGGTATTGATCTGGATAAGCTTCATATCATTTTTATCATTTTTGAATATCAAGCCCCTTAACGATCTCTCCATAATTTTCCCTATGATATCTCTACTAGATAGTCTCCCTTATCTTATTAATCACCATTAATATATAGATGCAAATGCCATGTTCATCACCATTACTGGTATTGATTTTTTTCTTTGTTCAAAGTGATTTTCAACAAGTTCATGCTAATGACCCCTTATGTTTAATAATTTAATATGGGAATGTAAGGTTTTAACCAAGTAATGGTGCACATTTAATTTTAATTAATAGAGTTTAGATTAACAACTATCATTTTCCTTTACCATTTTCATTTAAAGGTTTTGTTCTTCTAAGATTTTAAATATTGCTAAATCGTAAAACCATTCATTAAACACATAATTAATTTGATGCATAATAATTCTTGGATATACTAAATATAAATGAATTTAAATTATATACCTTTCTATTATAGATTTATAAAACAAAGGAATTTTAATTTTAGAATTTTGATCCATGGCTTATTCACTAATTATATATTTACACTCAGATAATGGACCTTGTTGGTTATACTTCAATTCATCTTATATTGAAACACTCAATTAATTTTATACTTGATTGTACTAGAATAATTCCATATGTAATAATACACTATTCTAATAATTACTATAAACACATGACATTTTCAAACTTTTCTTGATTACTAACACTTTGTATCTTGTAGGAACCTATCGAGTCTCAATCTCTCTAAGTGCATGTCTTAAGGGGTGCATCAGGATCTATCCATTAATGCTTCATAAGATTATTTTCCCTTTTTCCACTTGTCATCTACACATTTATCTCCTAAAACCATCTAACCTAAGCTTTTCTTTATTAATCTTACCTCCTCCAATCTTTTCCTCTTTTCATTCCTTATTTAGTTACCTTTGGTTGTATTGGGTCAACTGGGTCAACCCAGTACAATTTAGGGGTATTCTTTACTTAGCTTGTTATCCCTTTGGCCGACCTAGCTTAGACTTGATAAATTATCCCCAAAAAACACACTGGGTTGACTGGTTCAACCTTGTATAGTTGACATTCTTAGGAGGATTTAGGGAAAGATTCACATATATATACAAGGTCATTTCCCACCATTTCATAAGAAAAGAATTATTAGTGAATAAGTGTGAGAGAACATCAGCTTACTAACCATTATAATTGAGGAATAAATCTTAGGGTTCCATAATTTATTTGGAGATATGCATATTGTCTTTTGGATAAGTCTTTAGGATGCTCATATAGGTTGTGTAGAATAGAGTTGATTTATCTTGGTTATCCTTACATACCACAATAATCTCTTGTGAAGCACCTTGGCCAAGGGAGATATTGAGGCTCGGTGGGTTCATCTTCAAAGGTAAGTATTATTAACTTTATTTCTCCTTTGTAAGAGTAGATAGATAATGCATTTATATTCTTCTCTCTATGTATTTTGGATTCTGTATAAATTGACGTGAGTATGTCTTCTAATACATATTTAGTTTAGTTGTTTATTTTATCGCTTCTAACCCCCTCTTTATGACACAAGATTTGATGTGCACTAGATTAGATTTTACTTTCTTTATATTATAATAAAGTGAACATTTTAAACCTTAGGACTCTATTAGGGTTGTTGTGAAATTGTGTTAGATAGTACACTTTAGAACCCTCACTAACATGATGTGTTGTGACAAGTGACACAAGTGATCCCCTAATCAGCTTTAGTGGATCCCCATATTGGTCATGATCTCACTTAATAAGTGTATCCCAATCAGAAGTGTAGGTGTGATCTATCTTATCTGATCTAGGATTAATTCATAAACCTAATGCATTTCCAATTGTATACATTATGGTGAACTTGATGTAAACTAAGCCTTACAAGATTTGATCACTTTTTCCTTCATTTATTTCATTTATTTTTATCATCATTTTGATCATATATTTTTGAAATTATGCATCAATTCTGTCGACCCATCTATTTTTCTCTATGCACAGGTTTTAGGAATAGGTAACTAAATCAACTAGTATAGGTTTCTAGCCTTTCAGACACTTAGTTCAGTGTACTAGGTCAACCCAGTCATCCCCTTATATTTTTCATCACTTTTTAGTAGGTTCTTGTACAACTTGATTGATACTATCAACCCAATTTGTAGGTTTCTCAAGCATACTTTAAGGTTCTTCATCAATAATCTTCTTCATTACATCTCTGATCTAGAAAGGTTTATTTTTACTTCTTTATTTCTTTCTTTTTTTGTCTTTCATTTCATAATTTATAGTCTTAAAAAATTCCCTTGCATAGTCAATTGGATCGACATTGCCGACCAAGTTTTGTGTTCAGTGTGATGCCTAAAATAACTAGATCAACACTACCAACCTAGTTCATTTTTAGAATTTGCTTCCATAGTACGTTTGACCCTATCAACCCTATTATATATTTTGTGCATATAGTTTCAACACTATACCTTGTTTTAAAGTTTTAATTAACCTCATATCTATTAATAATTAGCTCACAGATTTTTTTCTTGTTACTTGCATGCTTAGAATAGTTCACATAGTTTAATTAGGATATTTTCAATTAATCACTTAGTTTAAATATTTCTATTATATGCACACATGGCCAAATCACAAAACATAAATAATCACTTTAACATTTTATCTCCCTAGGCCAACCTACCTAGATTTCATCAGCAAGGGGGAAGCCAACTTGATGCTCTGGTCAAGTGTAAAGAATGTTTAATGGTATATTCTAGCTAATCAATCGATACCCTTATTGGTGTGATGTATGAAGTGAGGGGGTAGGCCCCAATACCAATCTTGTATCATTACCACTATAATCCCTTTTAGCCCAAACTACCTGAAACCATCCTTAGATTTCTATCTAGTACCTTGATTATAGACAAATTTCAATCACATTTAAAATCATATCTTAATAATCTAATAAACAATTAGGTTGACTAATTGACTAGCTTTACTTTTCAAGTTGTTTTCTTGATCTTTACTTAATTATGAGTACAAAACCTTGCATTAGCCAATGTTACTGTAAGATTTTATTTTTGTGTGTTTCAGTTGGATTGCCCAGTGTTAATCTAATTGGTTGGCTATTTCCTTTTAGTGATTACTACTTTTCATTACTTGTAAAGTTAGATTGTTTCATTTTGTAATCTATTTTTAGGCTTCTTAATTTCCTTATTTTCTATATTGAATTGACCTAGTTGACCTAGTGCTTTTTTTTCTTTCTATACATTGTAATGGATCAACCCAGTTGACCCTTTATATTTTTAGTCACCTCCTTTGACCTTTTATTTCTCTTTTCTCTTATTTTCCCTTCATCATGGACTTTCTATTGGATAATGACACTGAATTATGGTCAATAAACATGATAAACTTTATCAATCCTAATAGGGTCTCCCATAGACAAAGTAGGGATCCTCTTTTGGATGCTAGTAATGTTCATATTACCACTTTCACAATGAACTATGGGACCCTTCCTTATTCCTTTTCATAGTATAATTTTTTTTCTTAGAATACGAACCAGACTTAGAATATAATCTTGAAATGTTGTTCTTTATTTTTGAATTTCCTCAACATAGAGGAAAGAATCCTTCTACCATTTACAACCTCATTATTAGTGGTCAAACTGAAGAGCCTCATTCATCCACTCCTACATTATTAATAGGATTTTTAGGTATCATAATTTTTGGTTCTCAACCTCTTCTTTCAATTTTGATTCCTTCTTATGCTATGACTTCTTCTTCTCTAACCTCTTCTACCTCCATGCCTAGTATCTCAACTAACATGGCAATTTCTACATCTAATGGTCCTATCATAAGATCCACTATCCTTAATCCTTCCAATAATAATCAATTTCTACCCAAGACAATCATGCTTCTAGTGCTTCTTCCTCTCAACCATTCACTAGTCTATCTTTTGCTTCAAAAGCAAATTTTACCACTAGTGCCTAAAATTCTCACAATTCTTCTCAATCTTATATCAACACTAATAGTGGTAGCTAAGCCATTAATACCAAAAAAAATAAACATTCTAATGCTTTTAATGTTAATCAAAAACACCAAATTTTGTTACAAACTCTAAACCAAATGAATACCTTTCAAGCTCATAACACAAATCAAATGATGAGAATGCAAAACCACCTCCTTAGTCTTCAATCTCATCCATAACCAATGGTTTGGGGCATACATAAACAAATTTTTCCCCCTCCTCCTCTTTTATATTATCAAGGAAATTTCATTACTCAAACTCCTTTAGTCAATAAAATAATTAAACATCTACAAAATTAACCTCTCACTACTCAAATTGCCAACATTGATATAGGAGGTATAACACCCACAATTTCTTATAATGGGTCAACTAATCCTACCCTTCACCTCAAAAAATTTTAAATATTGAAAAATATTGGATCAAATTAAATACCTTTGTTTCTACCAATGCCCTATCCAAAACCCTCATGGGCGATGCCTTAGATTGGTAAAATCAACTTAGAGATCATTTTATTTCTAGTTTGGAGGATTTAGTAAATGCTTTAGTGTAAGAATTCCAAACTAATTATCTTCCTAAAAACACTTTAGCCCATTTCATTACTTGAAAACAACATGATAATTAACTTTTTGAGCCTTTATTAATACATGGAAGACTTTGTCAGATAAATGCAAACATAAAATGGTAAATGATAGTCTTTTTAATCTCTTTACAAATACCCTTTTTCATAAATTACAATATCAAGTCCTCAATCTCTCTCCACATACATTGGAGGAGGATATTGACCAATCTAAAAGATAATATTTATTAATTCATCAATTAGAGCCACCACAACCTTCTATGGGTCCTCGTCTATTAATTAAGAATAAAAATTGAAATATCATTAATGATGGTGTTATCGATTCTTATGACACCATTCACAATGTTAAAGCTACCATTCCTAGCCCTTCTTTAGAACCAACTCCTTATTTTCAATAATATACTAATCCTCATTTCTCTTCAGCCAATAACATCAATATTCACAAACCTTTATCCTCAGCTAAATTACTTAAGCATCTACCTAGGCCTCTTCCATGAGAGCTTGACCCTACTCATCCTATGAAATCTTGGTATGATCTTAACAAGTTTTGTTGGTTTCACACTAGTTAGGTTCATTCTCATGAAACTTGTAGATAGATTCATAATTTAGCTATGGATTTTATTCTTGGACCTAATTTTGATCATGATTCCATTATCCATAAGCATCAACAAGCCTATGAGATTGATTTCAAGGACTATAAATCAAATAACAAAACTCAAGCCTTTAGTCAAGCAAATGCTTATTTGGATATCTATAAGGATCCTCTACCTAATCATCAAATGATTCAAGATACTTAAGACAATCCCACTCCTTCCACCAATAATGTAGAAAGTCTTGTTGAACCAACTTCTAAAGAAAATGTGGTTAGAATGACTAATATGTGAAGGGTGGTGGCTTTCATTGATTCCCAACCTATCTACACTCCTTCACATAAGACATATCATTTTATCTAGGATTCTTATCCAACTCATTTAAATGACTTAGGTAAAGACGATCTTATCACTTTTGATGATCCATTTTATTATTCTCCTTTGGATAACACATCCCATTCTATTTCTACCACTCTTCCATCATATTCCAATGCTAATGATAATCAAGCTTCTACTAACACTTCTTCCAATTCTCAAAATCAACTTAAACCAACTAGTTCATCATCTCAACATGATTTACCACCTTGTTCTAAACCTTCTTCTTTTTCTTACCAACAAAAATTATAATGTACTTTAGGTCTTCCTTTTGAGGATATCCTTAACCATTATACACTTATATCTAATAACCTTATTATGGGCTATGATGAGTGGGATCCCATTGTGGAACTCACTAATCTCCCATCCCAAATTCCATTTATTGAATTCATGAGGAATTCCCCACGTCATAGAAACCATCTCATGCAGCTCTTATTTGAGATGAATATCCCTCATCCTCCCCTCATAAGATGGGAAGCAGCTTTATCCAGTTCTAAAGATAGTATTTTACAACAATGTGAAGATATGTCTATAAATGTTGATGAAACTATAGACACTTCTCTTTCCCTAAAATTTCACATAGGTTCTATGATTCTTGATGAGATTATGCTTCAGCTTCTATGATTCTTGATGAGATTATGCTTCATGTGGATGATCCTCCTTTATTACTTAGAATCAAAATTGGTGATATCCAAGTTGAGCATGCCTTGATTGATGAGTGTTTTGGCACATGTGTCATTTTCATCTATTTTATTAAGACTCTTAGATATTTTGAATGAAATATTAAGTCTACATGCAACACATGCCAAGTATACAATCAAAGGAAAATACCTCCTCTAGGTTATGTGTGGCTTCCCATTACCATTCCACATGTCATCAATCATGTGAACGTGATTATATTTAACTTTCCCTTTTCATATAACATCTTGCTTGGTAGGTTGTGGACTCACTGTGTGAGAGCTATTACTTCTTCCACCTACCAATGCATTAATTTCCATCACAATGGATCTATTTATAGGATTCAAGATGACACTAACCCTTGTAATTTCAAACAATTCCAAGATTGTGGTGTCTTCAAGATTCCTACTTTTGAGCCATTACCAAGTGTTCCATTTCACGAGTCTCAACATCTCAAGTTTCCTATTAATTTAACCTATGGTTATAATGGGCATCCTAAGCTCATTTGTAGCATTCAATCTAACCTTTTAGATTTTGATGATGATGACACTAATGAGATTAATTTAAAGATCAAAATTTTATATCTCTTACCTCATCTCATCTCATAGATTCATGCTTTATTTGCATACTCATTCTCTCAAACCTCCTTATGATGACATTACCATAGTCTTGACTAAGACTAGGCATTCTATTCACCATGATTCATTAGATGAAAAGGTTATCCCTACCTATGTCATTGATATTCACACCCTAGATTATGATGATGGTTATTACTTAGATGATCCATTGTTAGGAATTCTTATACAAGCCCATGATGCTGAGATTGTTTGTTATCATTCTTCTTTACAAGAGTATTTTCATGCATCTCATCATTTTCCTTCACTTATAGTTCTTGATTTTTGCATTTTCCCCTTTATCATAGGGTAGAGATGGCATTGACATTTCCAAATTTTGAGGAGCCACATAAGACGATGCTCTGGATCATGTTATGACCAGGCCTTACCACTTTTATAGATTCCCTGACTCCCATCATTGGTTTACCCTAGAGGTTAGTGAAACCCTCCTTAGACCTTTTATAAATCTCACCCCTCCCTTAGTATAACCTATTATAGTTGATCCTCCTCCTACTCATATTATAGTTTATCTTGTTCTTGCTCCTACTATTGTTGAGTCTACCCTTAATTCTAATTATATTGCTCCTTTCATTGAGCCTAGTTACATTCCTTCCTCATCATCACCTTCCCTTGGTGATGTTTTTCTACCATTGCCTAAGATGGCTCCTCTTCCCATAAAATGGGTTGATGAGTGTTCTTTGGCTTCTTCCACTCCTATTTTACCTCCTTCCTTGAGTGATTCTCCTAAAACCAGTCATCATCATATCTATTATTTCAATGGGACAAATAATCATTCTTCCACCCATTGTTTTAATTTATGATAATATCTAGATACCTTGCATCCTTCTTCCCCATCATTAGAGAAAGCCATACCTCCCCCAAAGGTACTTCTATAATATATGCCTAAGTATGGTGAGGTATATTGTCTATGGCATCTATGCAGCACCCATCACACTGATCATTCTTGCATCTTATAAAAACATCTCAAAGATCACCTTATAGCCATTCTTAGACCTTCTACCACTCTTCTCACAAGTCATTCCTATAATAAGGTTCATCTTTCTTCTCTGATGGTTCCACCCCCAGTGGTTCCATCACCTCATGTGATCCCTTCACCACCTTTTGTGTCTCCACCTATGATTCCTTCACCTATAGACCTTCCCTCACTTGTGGATCCTTATCCACTTGTGAGTCCTTCACCTATAGATCCTTCTCCTCCAATAAATCATGTTTACAGACATTCTCCTAACTAGCCTTTGTCTAATTTTATTCCTCAACATGATCCTTTAAGCATTCATACTTTTTCAATTGAGGAGATCAAAAAAGAAGTATTTGCCTAATATTCATTGAAGATTGATGAGACCTTAGTAGTAGTTTGACTACAGCTTCATAGAGACCTATCTGATGTATTGGATAATATGTGTGGATAGATTTACCAGTATTTATGAGCACATTCATGGTGCTTTCAGATTTATATTGTATTGTACGTGTTCTTCAATCTTATTTCTATTTGTTTTATCATTTAACACTATGTTAAATTTTTGCTTATCTTCTATCATGATTTCTTACTTTTTGTGCTATATCTTGCTTATCTTTTACATTTTGTATATGATTTTATTTTATTTATCATTTATTTCCCTTCCCATTTCCCTAGATTTTTTCTCAAAACTCTCTTTATTGTATCTTTATGATTATTTTGCTTCCTTATCCTTATTTTTCACATAAAATTTGTCATGGTGATTTGGTTATGCTTACCCTATTCCTTTTGGTTATTATCTCTCTTTACCATTTGATCAGTTAGTAAACAATATCTCTCATTACTATCTCCTTTCATTGATCCATGTTAGATCTCCTTTTCCCCTTCTTCCTTTTTCTGCAAACTAAGCATATACACAATTTAGACTTGAGATCACATGCTAGTTCATTGTCAAGCTTAAGTGTCCTAGTCAGTCTTTGTCTTTGGTTACTTAGCTTCCTTTAACCTTAGCCTATAGCTCATTCATGTGTATCATTATCTCTCTTATGATTGGTCATTCCAAATCCATATGGAGGAGGTATCTTAAAAATCCTTCAAAATAAAGTTAAAATCCAAATCATTTAAACAAAAGGCAATGATATCAAAAGGAAAAACTATTAATAAAAGTCTAATCACACTAAAAAACATGATTCAAATCACATCTCCTTCTTCTAGTCAAATCTCAAACTCCACAGTTGGCCTCATGGTAAACCTAAGGTCCTTTGGGGTGTGGCAGGCTAGTAGATTAGAAGAGGAAAATAAAAAAATCTTTTAGTGCTACCTACTTTCTCATGAAAGTACCCAATCTTCATAGTAGACAGATGGCTCTATAATGGGTCCTAAATAGTGGGGAACATATCATGAGAAGGTATTTCCATTTTATTTTTATTATACCAATCTAGCTTCATGAATTGATCTTAGTAGCACACCTATTTTCCTATAAAGCTTTATGTTTATAGCAAGCATGTTTTCTTTGTACATAAAGGACCACTAGTCACTTAGTGTCTTCTTATGTCCTTAGTATTCCTCTTACCTCCTAAGGTCTTCTCATAAGATGCCTAAGTCTTGATTTTTAAAGTACTTTTTTTCACTCCTTATATTCCTTATATTTCCTCTTGAGGTTTATTATTTTTTGTACTGATCACTCCCCTTGGGATTTAATTTATGAGTTACTTTGTAAGATCATGGATAGGACCTATATATCCTCAAAAATTAGCATCTTTTCCTTCCTATTACCCACATCCTTTATTTCATAATTTTCCTATTTATTCCACCCTAGTGGTGTTCTCTTTATCGAGTTGCAATGTAAGACTATGGATAGGACCCGACCCCCTCCTCACAAAATGTTCTAATAACCTAGTCACCATCCAAATTAACTGTGTCAAATTTGAGATAAAATTCAATCAATTATGAAGTTACACATAATTTTACATGTTTCCCAATTGAATTAGTATGTTTTATGCTTCATTTTTCTTTTAACCTTTTTATCTTCTTATTTTCTGAGTGCATGTAAGATTTCAATCGTTTTCTTGAATTTTTCATACTTCTTAGTTTGAATTATTATGACCAATTTAAGACTAATCTTTTGAAATTTTAGTTTTCTTTCATACTTCCTAACATGATTTAGTATGATTGATTGACTTAATTAATTTATTTTTATTACCATTTGTGCCCTTTTTCATACCTTCTATTTTATTACTTTATTTTTCATACTTCCCAATGCGATATTAGAATGATTTTACTTATTTTAATTTGGTGTAAAAATCTTTCATATTGGTTTTAAAATAAATTCCTTTTTACCATCTTGTTTTTCCATTTCTTGATTCTTTATACTTAGTCATTTCTTGTTATTACACATTTCCTAGCTTGAAATAGTGTCTATTACATTATCTTGATTGATTATATGTTTCCAAGTCATTTTGCCTATTTATTTTTAACCATGCATGTGTTTTTAATAATGCTAGAAAATAAACCACATATCATATATTTCTTATAGCATATATAAAAAAGTTAAATATATGTTGTAGAAAGAAATGTATTCTAAGCATTCACAACCTCAATCATAATGAATAATTAGAATAATGCATAATGAAAACATACAAATCCACAAACAATAATCCAAAATGATCAATATATACATCTCATGAGTTTTTATACAACATATTCAACCATATACAATTCCCCAACTCTATGGCTAGGTCCCATCCTGTCTATCTTTTGGCCTAGTCATGCTGCTTATTGAGGCCTCAATATGACTCCTTAAAGTGGTATGCTATAAATAATCCATCTAAGATCTCAACCCCTCTACCTACCCCTATAACTGTGCTTCCCATATCTATGACTCCATCAACTAGTTCCATATCTCTATCATCTATACAACTATAGCTAGATGTGTAACTCTCTCATCTACTAGGACCTACCATGCTTGTAGCTCCCCTAAAACCATCACTATTGGTGGCTACATTCTCTACTTTTATGCCTATATCTACCTCACTACCTCTCTACATAATTTAAACCAACTCACCTGAGCTAGGTCATGGGGTCATATGGATATAGAGTCTCATCTAGGATGTCATGGAGTGCTCTCCTCACTAGGGACCCCCATCTCTCCTCCTCATCATCACCTACACATACAAAAGCACACAATATGGATATTAGATCACTCTCATATCCCATAACATCTATCTATCTAAACAAAATTTAAGAAAAAAATTAACCATCTAATTTTACCTATTTATGTCTCAGCCACTATGGTTTTGCCATCTACATGATTGCCTAGTATAGTCTCCCCATTTGTATGACCTCCTAGAACATCCTATGTAGACTAACTCATTAATTTAAACTGATTGTCATGGCTCATTTTAGTCCCAACCTATGTTTGAGTGGTTTCTCTATCATCTCTTCTGGCTCACCTATGGGGTCATCTAAGATGGTAATAGTCTCTAATCTCCCCTCTATCTCCTACCTCCATTAACATCATGTTCTTGGTGGATGTTACTCATCTCATTATGGAGTTGGTAGTGGTACATCTAGTATCTCTACCTCTATACCCCTATCCTCTTACTTAGATCCTCCTCATGCCTGACCAGCTTACTTAGATCCTCCTCATGCCCGACCAATCCATGATCTCTCTTGATATGGCCTCAATGTCAGCCTCACTACTAGTGGCCCTAGTCCTCTCCCCCCTTGGTTCTCTCACATTCTGAGCCCACTACTTGATCATCATTATTAGTATCATCAAATGAGGTAAGCCCATATATCTTGGTACCCATGCCACCAAATGTGGCTCTATCCACTAGAAGTGGTGTCTAACCACCTTTGTCCTCTTTATTGCTAGTGTAACAGTATGCAACAATGTGCTCATATGAATACCACATGATGTATGCACATATCACAGACTATAGTTTTGGCATGTGGGGAATGACTTATGCTACCTTTTCCTCCCTCCATCTTTGCATCCAAGGTAACCTATCATAGATTGTATGGGGAAACCTAGTCGATCAGTATATAAGAAATCTCTAATAGATCCAAGTTGTCAATAATATGATCAATCCCATGGTCTTCTGACCTCTAAATATCATCTTGTACATACCATGTATGATTTAGACCTAGATGACTGAGCCTAGGTTGTATAGTACTCACTCTTACAATATCATCCTACTCAAGGCTACCATGCATAGTGGTACATTATCATCTGACTTGTGACATAACATCTGCTATGTCACAAGGTCTATCATAGACTTCCAAATATTTTAAATATGTGATGTTTATACATTAAACATATTCACCATCTTGCCTGGTAGTATCACCTTTGAGCCTCTATCCCACATGACTAAGGCTCTCCTCTCTTATAGACTATATGGTATCCCTGCAGACACCTACACTCCTACTATAGGCAACCCCAGGATGGCATGGACATCCTCCAGCATGATATCTAACTCTAATATATCCCCATCCACCTTCTATTTGAAGTTATTAGTCAATCATTCCCAACAATTAAAGAACATGATTAACAAGTTAGCACTAAGGGGGATCCAACACATCTCTATTATCCTACCTAGACTTATAGATCTTAGTCTATCCCTATCTCCATTTGATAGCCTATCTAATAAATTTGGTAGCCATGCCACATCCACAAGTCACCAAAATCTCCATCATCCCTACACCCAAAAAACAAAAAAGGATGTATTAATTCCTCCATGTCATGTATAGTCAAAATACATTATTTCTACATCAAAAACAACCTTACATTACCTTATTTTATTCATTTTTAGCCTTCCTTGTCCTTCTTGACCTTACTTGGTCATTTTGGGCCACTCTAGCCTTTTTTGGACCTTTAGCATTGACCCAAAACTCAGGGGTTTTGGTTGAAAGATATTTAAAGAACACAAAAATAGCATAATAATAATGCTTTCTCTAATAAGAGATGTTTTATTACTCACAAGATTGCAAATACAAACCTATGCTTATCTCTGGGAAGAGATGTCTGATTTCCTTCTTGGGATACATCTTTATTTAT
>JARHVA010011393.1:0-25000 GCA_037957365.1 Torreya grandis | reverse complement strand
ATATTATTTAGAGGGTGTGTGTCCATATATGAGTATGATAATATTTTGGTGGTGTATGTGCCTAAAAATTATAATGAACACCTAAATTTACTACTATCTCATTAGCCATATGTTTTGGAAACAGACCAAGAAGTATTTTCAATTCTTTCTCTTTCATTGGTTGTGTTGTGGGGGGATTTATATGAGTGTAAACATAAATGATTTCATCATCTATCAAATCTTGTATCTTATGTTTAAATTTGATACATCTATTTATAGTATGGCCTAGTGCCCTGTGATAAGCATAGAATGCATTAAAATCATAATTCTATGGAAGAGGACTATTTATATCAACCTCTTTGATGGGAGGGAGAGATAATTTGTTTCATTCTAAGATTTGTTGTATAACATGTGCTAGTGATTCAAAATTATTTTTCAAAGGTCTCCTTGGAGGTACATATAAAACCATGTGAGGAGATGGATGTGAGGCTGCATTAATCATTGTATTTTTCTCATTATTGTTTTTATTGGTTCTTAATTTATAAGGGGCTTGTTGAAACTATTATTAGTTGAATTTAATTCAGTTGTATTTTTTAATTTTCCATGGATATAAGCTTGACTTCTCATTATTTCACTATATGACATAGAGATGTGAATGATGGAAAGTTTTTGAATAATATAGATTCATGTAATGTTGGTAATAAAATTTTCATAAATATGTGCTAGAGTTATTTATCTACCATGGGGTTAACCATCTTTGGTAATATAGTTTGAAATTACAAGACATATTTAGATATTGGCTCATTTTATTTTTATTGAGTTGTGCAACATGAGTGAATGAAAACTTGTCATTTATGTTTATTGAAAAGTGTGAGAAAAACATATATACTAGTCAATTAAATGATGTGATGGATTGGTTATGAAGATCATAAAACCATTGTAATACATAATATTTTAAGCTAAAGGAGAAAAAACTTAGTTAAGATCCAATCATTAAACACGTAGTAAAAACATGTTGTGTGAAAATCATGAAGATGATGCTTTAGGTCACCACTACCATCATATAGTGTAAGCTTGGGTACCAAAAATCCATAGAGAAAAGGAGTTGTTACTATATTTTGTGTCAAAGGTGTATGTAGCATCATATGAGAGTCCAAGGAATAATATGGTCTAATATCACCCTATTAAATGTGTAACACCTTAGACTACATAGGATTGATCTCTGTCCAAATGGATTGTATAATAAAAGATGAGGAATGTGTACTAGCCACCAGACACAATGCCACTAGTGAGAGTTAGCTAGTTTTAGTAGGTTGTTGTAGAGTTTGAGTTTCCCCTATAGTAGGTGTAACAATATTAGTATCCATGGGGTTAAAGGATTGATCTATAGTGTTTTTTTGGATCTATACTTCAATAATATGGATAACGCCATATTACATATCAATTTGTTTAGAAATGACATATTAAAAATCTCTCTTGTCGATCTCATCTGATCAGTTATTTAATTTTTCTATTGTAGGTTGGGATGTAGGATAAATAAAGTTATATATTTCAAACATTTAAAGAAATAAAATCTATGAAATATTGTATAAATATAATAATGAATCAAATATGATATTTTTTAATTGATTACTGAGCATAGAAAACAAAAGGATACAAACCCTAAGAACATCTAGGGATACGGTTTTTGTAGTAATCAAAGTAAGTTAGGTTCACCAAATGATTTAAATTTTAATGGATTTATGGGATGTAAAACCCTAGGTTACTAAATTTTTGGAATAATAAATTATGGAATAAATATATCAATATAAAAAACCTCTAATTTGTACAATAATTTATTTAATTGATTATTCTATAAATATCAAATGAAATAAAAGAGATGTACTTAATTTTAAACCAACTGATATAGATGAATGATAGGATGGAAACCGGTGCATAGACTATGCAAGGTGACATGAACAATAATTAGGAGTTAGAAACCCGCATCAACATTAATATGGTCCCATAGAAAGTATCACACTATGCTACTATGCTCTATTCCATGCTAGTGTCCTTTTAGCAATAGGGATAGTGAGATTCTACATGTACCTCCATTTGATTTTGAGGATTATGTGCCTATGTACATAGATTTTAATTCTTTGAATGTTCCCTATTTTTACTAGTTTAATTAGAAACCCTAGGTCTCCATGTTTATTAGGTATTTGAAGAAAACAAGTAGAAAAAGCATGGCATTAGTAGTGTAGGATGAATGTGACCTCAATAACCCATGTGTTGAGTGTTTTTTACATACATATACCATGAAAGGGGATCAAACCTGATGTAGTTATACCATTAAAATTGTTGGTAAAAGTGTAAGTGAATGATAGTATGAGTTTGGTTTAAATTATTTGAATGTGAATTGAGACTATGAATCTGAGTAATTTGATGTTTGGGTTATTGTAGATAGGCGTATGCATAAGCAAGGCATAATAGGGTTTAACAACCTTGATTTGCACAACTATTTCTTATTTTGTTTATGAGTATTTGTATATAGTTTCCATCTAGTGGAAAAGTGATTCAAAGTGGTTTATATATAGCATTCTGGGGCTTATCAAAATGTGAAATAGGTCTAGGTCAACCCTAGGAGTACTTTAAGGAATATAAAGATATCCATTTCATGATTAAGGAGCCATGGGACGTTTCCCTTTAGTTAATAACATAGTGTGGTATAGTCCAAATGAATACACTAGTGTCTAGGTGGTAAGAATGAATGAAAATGAGACGTGGGTGCCTAGAGGATGGCTTAGTGTTGCTTTTGGTATATCTAAAAATGGGTTAGACTCTCATAAAATATATAAAATGATCAAAAGATGCCCTAATATAGGTCTAAGTATAAGAATAGGACATGGTTGTCTCAAGTGACACTCATTGCACTCAAATTAAATTTTAGATAACTAAATGTCCTTTGTGTTGATGCCTTTACTTTAGCCTATTAGTCTCTAATGTGGTCATTAAAGCCTTTGGATATTCCTACACTTTGGCTTGTTTATGGTTCAAAGATTGTTTTGGAAATGGTTTTTTCATGCCTAAATAGATATATCATAATAGTTGAATGCTTATAGAATCCAAAACTTTCTTTAATAGAAATTATGCCTAAACATCTAGTACGGTGATACAAAAGGGCAAGGAAGTGATTGTGTCCTTGGAAAACTCATGGAATCTAATTTTAATGTCATCTTGTAGCTTTATAATAATTACATGCTACTATAGGTAATTCAATGTGTCTTTGGGTACATGAAGGTGTGAACTACTGATAACTTCCATCCTTCGTATGTATCCTCTTTTATTTCTCTCTTTCTTACTTTGAATTCTCAATCTAAACTTGGATAACTGGTGCTCATTTCTTTGCCTCCAATAACCTACACATGAAACAAACATGTCAATCAAATCTACTTCTTGTTTTCTCCCTTAGAGTTCTCATTATTCTTATTCAACTCTTACTTGTTCTTTGGCTACCATCTCTTATTCTCCTTGCCTCAAAATTGTCTCCAATGACAACTCAACTACTATGATGCTCTCTTTGGCTCATATGAGACTCAAATCATCTATTTCTTCCATGATATTCTGCCATATCTCTTATTTTTGTATTGTATACTCATCCTCAACACCTTTATCTTCCATTTGTTTCAAACAAGACACCTCAACCTGATGCCACTCTATCTTGTCAATCACTTTAACTCGTGATTCCTATTCCTTCTCTATTGTTTCACCTTCACATGTGTCAAACATCTCATTTGGTATTATTATACCTTATTTTCCTTCAATTAGCACATTCATTAGTTTCAACTTAATCACAAATAATTTATCTTCCTCAATGTTTAAATCAACATATTCATCATAAACAACATGTAAATTAATCCCTGATGATTTTTTGCTTTCCTCAATGTTTCCTTGATTGAATTCTTCCTCCTTAATGATCATCATGAGGCATGGTTCTACTACACATTCTCACTTGATTTGTTTGCATAACAACTTATTTTTCCTTCTCTCTTATATTTTTTCTTGCATTCTTATTTTCTTTACCTATTATTTAATTGGCCACTTGAGTGGATTCTTCCTCATGAACCATCCAATATGTGGGTTTATAATCTCTCTCTATTCTATACGTCATCTCACTTATCTCTTTCTCCATCTTAATATTCTTGGTGTCTTCATGTACCATCTTCTCCTTGTGGTGGCTTTTCTCAAACTTGCCCTTTTTCCTTTTTCCTCTCTCTTTCCTCATATCAACTAAGATTTTAATCAATTCTTTGGTCTCATCTAGACCTATTATCCTTTATGATAAGCCTTCCATCTTGTCCTCTTAACCATTCACTTGGTCTCTAAGTCTTATTCTCTTGTCCTCTAGTACTCTGTCAAGCTCACCTATGAGCTTCTCGCTTAGAGCTCTCACTGGCTCTCATCCTTCTTTAACACTTCTTGGCTAAGGGTTATGGCACCTATCTTCTCACTTTATTTTTTTAAACTTATTGATAACTCCCTTTCATAATTGAAGCCTCTTCATTAGTATTCCTATATCCTCCATTATCATGCTAATGATAACTTCTCAACTCAACATTCAATATGTACTTAGCAAAATCTATATACACATGAAGTCACAAATTTCAAACCACCAAACATACCTTGCCTCAGAATACTCCTACTCTAATACCACATGATGTAGAGGGGTTATTACAATTTTTCTTGGTTACATGAGAATTATAAATAAACATCCTCTTACCTCTATAAAATATCTCTTGACTTTTAAGTTGCTTGTCTTGGTTCTCACACCCTTAGTCTCAAAAGGATTTTTATCTCTATCTTATGAATATCTATCATTTCACAATGTCCTATTAGTCCAATTCTACATTCTTGATTCTATTTTTTTCTTAATTTATATGTTACTTACCCTTGTTTAGATTCACATTCTAGTTATTCTCATTATGAACTTAAATTCAATTCACTTGTCTTTACACATATACACAAGAACTTGGCTTCAAACATGATACACATTTCTTTTCATATTATGAAGTTTTAGGACATCACTAGTGAATTATATGGAGTCCTAAAACTACTTTCTGTCTACAAGACTTGACTTTACCTTCCTTCACTATTTTCTACCTTTGATACAGTCTATTTTAAAACCCTTTTTGTAAGCTTTTCCTTTAGTATAGAAATGTATACAAGGATATAGTAAAACTGAAGCCTGATTTTGATACCCTTTATGCTTTTCCTTCGCTATACAAACTTTTATGACCTAAATCATCCTTAAAACCCCTTTTCAAACCCTTTTAAGGTAACTAATTAGGTCTCATATGTGTTTTAGGGTTCTTTTCACACACAATCCCTCTTATTTGCATGGATACGTAATTTCAAATTATAAAACCTCCAAAATCTATTTTTATACCCTAAAAAACATTCAATGACAAAAAACTAAGAATGTTTTACTTGTTAAATCTTTTTTTACTCAATTTCTTATGTGGAAACCCTAGTTACAAGGTTTGTAGGTTATGTAGGTAGTTAAGACACATTATAATTCATTTTCATGCATGGAGAGGGGATTTAACTTACTATGAATAAATTTTTAGGTCTATGAAACCATATAATACCTTATCCGATCATAAAAAAGTAAATCTAATACACCTGTTCAAGTGTTATTCCAAGAAATGGCATGATTATGTTGTTCAAGCTGACTGTCTACATCTGACAAGAGATTAAATTGGTTTTTAATCTTCCTTTGAGGATTTTCAAGATTTTAATTATTTTTTAAGATTGGTACTACCACTAGACACCTTTTCAATATATTATAATCTCTGTTGGAAACCTCTATTCACATTATATGGCATTGTTATATAGTGACTTTGTATTTAAACATATGTCTATGCCACCTAAGGATCAATCTTTAATCTCTCTATGTTTAGCTTAAGTTTTTAAACAATATTGTCCATTAAAAAAATATATAATTGTATTACTCATTTATTAAGGCTTAGTAACTCTCTTTTATGCCTCTGTTCATATTATAGCATGAGTTAGAATATTTTTGTGCATGAACATGCAGTCTATATAGGGTCTGTACAATCTTATTGAAAACAAAAACCTTTAAAATGGTTTGAAAACATACAAAGAACTTTAATAAAGTGTAATCATTGACTTACCACTCATAACTATGTTCTCTTTCAAAAAATCCTTTCTTTTTTCATAAACAATATTTCCTTAATCTTTTCAAGTAGAGAAATGCAAAACAAAGTCTATGTATTCAGTTTCATAATCAAGTTATCTTTAGATACATTTGGATTTATTATTCATGTCTCCCTTGAACTCAACCCCACCAAAAAATCTTTTGAATTGAATGACCCTTACTCCAGCACACTATCTATTCAAGAAAGGACTTCAAAAATCCATAAATAATTTCAAACTACCCTTTTTACATTGAGAAGTACAAAGCTACATAACTGCAAGCCCACTCACCAATATGAATCCTCATGTGATTCAAGTGGGGAATAAAACACTCTTAACTCTACTAGAACTTAACGACCCAAAATTCAACATTAAGACCTCTTATACAAGATTGAGCCTTCTAAACTACTCAAGAACACTTTGAAAATTCAAACCAAAGTTTTGGCGAGAAAATAACAATACTCCCCTAATTCAAAATTAATAAGGACCTAGAACCTAAAATTGGTTCCTATAAACTCAACATGACTAAAAAAAATTCCAAAATACTCTAGACATGAAAATTAGACTATTATGTACATTGGGTAGTGATGCTCCTACATCACATATCCCTAGACATATCAAAATCAATCCTAAACACTTCTCCAGGGATCCACCCCTAGTGCCTTAGTTTCTTCCACCTAGATAATAGAACTATACTTTGGATAGTAGGTCCTATGTTAGTGTCTCACTTTTAGAGCTAATGTCCCTTATCTAATTTCAACCACAATAGATATATTTTCAATTCGTAAGACACATAAGGTTGGACTAGACCTACTTCACACCCTAAAAAATCATCATATCATTATATATTCATGAATTTAATACCTATATCCACTAGATGGAATAAAATTAAAATTTCACAAACAATATTAGAACAAGTTGTGGACAATCAAGGTTATAGATCCCTTTTCTACCCTACTTCTACATAGAGTCATCCATAGTCATTCAAAGCCTAAAATACATAGATTTCTAGTCTGAAGCCACATTCAAATCACTCAAGTTGACACTCATAATAAAATTCACCTATATTTCCACCAAGTACTTAGGTGGGATAACTACATTGGGATTGATCCCTCTTTATAGTATTGGTATGTAGGAAAATCTCAACATAGTTAGGTATTTGGGATGTCTATCATACCTAGCTAACATCACACTTTTTTTAATTGTGCCACTCAAATACCATAACAATATGGAGGTATATGGTTTGATCTTAAACCATCTCAAAATAGTGCATATACATTGAATTAGAACTCATCTACATAGGTATAAAAAGGTCAAACTCAATCAGAGGTATACCTAGAATCTCAAACAATTCTTACAGAAAGGACATTAACATTGAAAGTAGGACATTATCATCCCAAAAATACTATATAAGGTCTAAAACTATTGTATTATAAGTTTTTAGACACTTTCACCATGTTTTCAACACTCATATCTACTTCCACACTAGTTTTTTACGTCTAACTCATTTATCTCAATTAGTTTTCAGCTACGTATTTATTTGTTACACTCATTGCGATTATATAAATATCATATTAGGTATATTATTTCACAAATAATTTGATATTTTTATTCAATATTTATACCCTATTTTACTATACTCAAACACTTTAACAACCTAGGTATTACACCCCATAAACACTAAAAATTTAAATCATTTGGTGAACCTGACTTATTTCAAATACTACCCAAACCCTAGACCTTGATGTTCTTAAGGTTTGTATCCTTTTATTTTTTATGCTTAAAATTTAATTCCATAATTTTATATATGATATACTATATTTTTTATCAATATTCCATATATTAAATTTCTTAAAATGTTCACAATATACAACATTTTGTTTTCCTACTTTGAAACTGGCAATGGTAGAATTCAATAACCAATTCAGTGAATCTAATAAGAGACAATTACAAGATTAAATTTCCAAACATTTATATATGAAATATGACCTTATCAATATTTTCCAAAAATATATTTAAAAATCCAATAATGGTCAATTTTCTACTCCCCCAGATAACATTATTGTTACACCTACTTTAGGGGAAACTTAGAATGTAAAACAACATGTTTTAACTTAGCAATATTCAACAATAGAAAAAACTCATATGCATATTTCCTCTTCGCCATATGTACAATACCTTATGCATGAGATACATTATATATAGGCCAAGGTGTTACATATTCATCAGGGTGCTACTAGTCCATCTCATACCCTAGATTCTCATGTTCTTTTACATACACATTTGGCATAATACATAGTGGTAACTCATTTGTGAAACCTAAGCATACTTTGTATGATGGTAAGGGTGACCCAGATAATAATATATGATAATTCCATGAAACATGATTGGGCTATTTATCCAATTATTATATCTTTACTAAGTTTTTTCATCATAATCTAAAGGATTATGCACTACAACAGTTTTATGATCTTCTTAATTAGTTTATCCTGGCATTCAATCCATTGGTAGATATATTTTAAGCATACTTTTAAATAAACATTAGTGGAAGATATGTTTCCTATGCTCAAGTGGCACAACTCAAACAAAATTCTAATAAGAAAATAGTTGAATATGTCTTGCAATATAAAACTATATTAACGAAGATGAATAGATGCATGGTAGATAGATAACTCCAAGACATATTAAATCGTATTTCACTACCAAAATTTTACAAAGATATCCTATATAGGAAGTTTCCATCATTAATATATCTTTGTCATATAATTAACGAATAGGAAGTCGATATTCTCTCCATGGGAAAACTAAAGTACACAACTAATTAGATTCAAATACTAAGATTTCAATAAGCCTCCTTACAAGGAGAAACCCAATGAGAACAAGAATGATTCAAAAATAATAGTCAATGTAACTTTAAAGACACCTCTTTGTTATTCTTATAATATCCTTTAAGGATAACTTTTAAAATGTTTCATTGGTCTCTAACAAGGGTTATAAAATGTCTCTTCGAATGCAATGTCATATCTATCCCTCTCATCAAAGAGGTTGATATGACAAGGATTCTTCCAAATAAAAATGATTCCAGTATATTCTATAACTATCACAAAACAACAGGACATACTACAAATATATTCATGAGTTTGTGACATAAGATGAAATATTTGATAGAAGCTAATATCATTTATCTTATCACTCTTTTAGAGTCACCTAGACAATAATAGATAGAAGCAAAAGCATTGAAAATATTTTCAAAATATATAGATAATCAAATAATAGGAACTTCAAGTGTTCATTATACTTATTAGGCACATCCACTACTAGAATCCTACCATACTCAAATGATGGAGACACACCCTATAAATAATATCATTGGCAAGTATCGTAGTAGGTGCTAGTTAGACATCGTATTACTTTTCAGAGTAGGATATATTTGACGATGACACAAAATTTTATACACTATTTTTACGATCCTAAATTGATCATCATCTTATTAAAAGTTTCATCATTATAAATGGGTCAAGTTTCAACATATGTACTATAAAACTTCTACACCATTTGGGTTATTTAGATTAGGGCATTTCATAGATAGACACAGTTGTTCATGGTTTTAATGTCCATGTTCATAGCTCCAATAGGGAGATAGTTCTACCATTATAGGTTAGACCCACACATGTGTCCATCATATTCATAGTGGTACCTAGTGCCAACATATTTGATATGTTATTGGGAAGTGATTAGATACAACAAATTTGAGCTATCCCATCCATTATATATATATATAAGAACCTAGATTTGATAGAATGGTAAAACAGTTATATCTTATATTTGCATAGTTTCAGTCACATGTTACCAAATTTGATTAGTTTATGCTTAGTTTTACAAATAATCATACCAAGTTTGCTTATATTGGGGGCATCATGGTTATCATGACCACTCACACTTCAATTTTAGATACACAAACACAAATTTCTACAACTTAGTCTAGAATGCATATGCACATATATCATAATTGAGGGCATGTGTGTAGCATATTGTTTTCACACTATTAGTTTCACACTAGCTTTCTATGATAGAATGGAAAAATCCATTTCATTCTCTATGTGGTATAATTAAGACACCATTTTCTCCATGTATTACACCATATTGACGCCTTATTTTGTCTATAATGATTGGCATTTTCATCTAGTCCCTGAACTACATTCATGAATACCCAAGTGTTCCCTTGGCCATTTTTCATTTTAGAGAATAAAAATAGCCCTAATTCCATCTGACATAGTTAAAATTACATTAAATAGTTATAGTGACATTAAATAGTTATAGTTACATTATACAGTTTTAGTTAAAAATGCATCTACTACATAGGGTAAGAAATGATGGAATCATAACTGACTTGAGTTCTTAAGCCACCTACATAAGAGGGTTAGAGAATACATCATTCCAGTCCAAGTTATAGTATATGATCCATTAAGAAGGGGTTGGAAATGAGGAATTTAAAACTAGATTGAGTTCTTGAGCCACTCACACATGGGGATTGAGTAAGGCTTTGACTCAATCCAAGCTATTCAACAATTTTTTTAGTATCTACATGCACACTCATAATGTCACCAAGGTTTTTTAATTTGTTTGCATACCCAATGAGGTGTATTCAATAATTTCATTTATTTATATGATCTCTTTACCCAATTCTATCTTTACTTTTTGTATCTCTTAAGTAAGGATTGATTTCTTCCATTTTTTATTTTTAGGATACCCAATGGAGAACGCTTCATTCACTCAAGTCTAGATTCATAGGATTCACCTCATAAGTGAGTATAGGTATTCTTAGTTTCCCTTTATCCTAATCATTTCAATTTTATACATTTATATAATAAAGGGGGGAACTTAGTCATATAAAATGTCCCTTGAGTGAAATGAGTGTTACTTAAGACCACCCATCCCTAGCTTATCCCTAGACCTAACTTAGGTCCTCTTTAGACATTTATCCATCTTTCATGTGGGACTTTAACATTCTATAGACATATCAAAATTAGTCTCAAACCCTTCCCTAAGGATCTAGGCCCCTATTACCTCAGTTTCTATTACATGGATGATAGCATTGTACTTTGGATACTAACACCTCATTCTAGTGTCTCACTTTCAATACTAATGTACCTTGCATAATTTAAACCCAAAAAATATATTTTCAATTACTAAGATACCTAGGGTTGGTCTACACCTATTTTAAACCTTGAAAATCATTAGATTAGCATATATACATGCCTTTTAGCCCTCTATCCACTATATGTAAATCAAATGAAAATTACAAAAAAAAGCTTAGAACAAGTTGTGTACAATCAAGGTTATTGATCCTTACTTTTCCTTTCTTCTAAATATAGTCATCTACATCCATCCCAATCTTAGAATACACATACTTATAATATCAAGCCTCATTCAAATAACTCAAGTCAACACTCATAATAGCATTCACTTGAACTTGTACCAATCACTTAATGTGGGATAACTACATCAGTATTGTTCCATCCTCAGAGTATTTGTTAGGGATGTCCTTCCTATCTAAATAAAATCACATTTTTTATAATTGTGCCACTCAAATATCCAAAAAAATAGAGGTTTAGGTTTTACTCCTAATTCATCTCAAAATTATGCACAAATAGTGTGCTAGATCTCATATACATAGGTACAGATAGGATAGACTCAGTTGAAGGTTCACCCAAAAGCTCAAATAATTCCCAAATAGAGGACATTACCATTGAAAGTAGGACACTAATGACCTAGTGCTAATATCTAAGGTAAAAAATTATTTTGCATGAGGGTTTATGACACCTGGATGCTATTTTTGACACTCAAATCTTCTTCCACCCTAAGTTTTAATGCCTAACTCATCTGTCTTAGTTAGTTTCCACTTAAGTACTTATTTGTGTTATTCATTTCTATTTTTTGAAATATTAGATTAGGTCAACTCTTTCCAAAATTAGTGTCTATTTTTATAGCATATTTCTACCTGGATTTACTATACTCAGACCCTTTAATAACCTAACGATTACACTCCATAAACCCTACAAATTTATATCAGATTTACAAATTTGAAGTCTAAAAATATTATTGAGAACACATCATGATAGTCTCATAATAATTACAATCCTTATAATAGCTCTTTTTATGTCTAATAGTCACCCAAAGTTTTAATATTTTGTGTATCTTTGTTACCATGTTCCCTAAAAACTTATTTGATGGTTATTGATATATTTTTTTGGACCAACTTGGCATAGAGTCTCAAATTTTCCTCTTGCCTTCTTGTTATTGAATGTTTAATTTGGTGTTTATACATCTTAAATCTACTATGTGATTTTGGATTTTGGTTATTATACTTCATGTTTAGTTGGAATAAACCCTTAAAGTTTAGGTACTTATCATTCTCATTAGATTTTTCTATTCTCCATCATCTGTGATTCTATTACATGGTTACACAAAAAATTGCTCTTTCTTCTCATTAGACTTGTATTTTTTTATAGCTATATTCAAATCTCTAGCTACTTATTCCTTAAATATGAGTTTTTATCAATTATTAGATCCTATTCTCTTAGATGACATAATAAAATTATAAACTTATGAAGAGTATTTTCTTATAGGGGATTATCATTTTAAAAAACAAAGGTTTGAATAGTATCCTATTGAACTTATGGCTAGTTTCCATTTTCCCACCTATGTTATTGATGCATATACCATGTCATTGAAATAAGTGCTAAATTATGCTTTAACAAATACACTTATTATCTTATATCTACACCTTGTGAAGACCACACATATACAAATTTAGGAATATACATTTCAAGACACTATCCTTCCAATAAAAATGGCCATTGATTCATGATCATAGGATCTATTTGAAATATAAAGCATGTAAAAATTCACAAGAATATTACCATTATAATTGATTTTACATATGTACTTCCCATCATGTCATAGTAATGCCTTTCAGATAATAATTCAAAACATTGATATATATTCATAACTTATTAATCTTATCTAGAAATAAATTTAACCCAAATCATTGATTGAAAAATATTGAGATAATTGTTGTTCTGTATAGAAAACCATTATCATTGGTCTCACTTCATAGTATCCTCTTACCTAATTTAGCATATGATTATATTAATATATTCTAATATAAGATACAACATCTCATGGTATAACACATTCTTGAGTGGGTTTGGTGTAATCCATGCCTATCACACCCACTTGATATATCAAATCTATTTTGGACCTTGTTGGTGATTACACAAATGGATACTTTCACTAACATATATGGAAATATGTATATTTTTATTTTATTATCACAAGTCTATATGACATCAAAAATGACTAATAGAATAATATTATCCACTTTGATTTATACATCTTCTAGTCTCATAATAGGTTCTATCCTTTATAATCTGGGATACTCAATGTAATTGGGTTGTAACTAAGAGTAGGCCATCTAATAGCTTCCCATATTGACCAATGTATCATATTTATTACACTTCCAAAGTCAAATACAATATTTGGAACCTCATATCCTAAAAATTATATACCCATTCAAGAGCTGACATCCCATGGTTTCTTAGTCTTTACACACCATACCACCTTATTAGTGTGTCATTTCCCTATTTGTGCATAATATAAAAAATTATGTTAGATATTTGTGATGTTCCATGGTATATCTTCATTTTGAAAAGTGACTACCAAGTTGAATAGATATGTCAAATCATTAACTACTCCATCTTGACTCATAATGTACATTATTTTCCAATATATGTGCATTAATGACTAAAACATCTCTCTTAGACACATTCTAGTGTTGTATGTTCTGTAATATCTCAATTACCTGATACA
This sequence comes from Torreya grandis, assembly GCA_037957365.1. NCBI lineage: Eukaryota > Viridiplantae > Streptophyta > Pinopsida > Cupressales > Taxaceae > Torreya > Torreya grandis. The sequence continues at coordinate 10,954 of JARHVA010011393.1, read as the reverse complement.
TTAGACCCTTTTATTTTATAAGATAAGGATATTTATCCTATTATAATTTCATATTTTTCTTATATTGTGGCATCTCAAAGGGATGTAATCCTTATTCTACATGTTGGCACCAAGTGACTGATTATAATTATCTAATATACCTTAGGTGTGAATTCACCATTTTTACATTTTTCACTAGGTTTTATCTTATGTGATTTTTTGACACAAGACAATATTTTGTACAATGTTGCCTTAGAATTCTACAATATGAACATTAGACATGTCTTTGTGTATTGGTTGGATAATTTTGAAAGAATTCATTAAGAAATACATATATAATGTATATACATGGGAAATATCTAAAATTAAATTTAATAACAAAACATACACATCTAGATCAATAAAATTGTGACACAAGAAATAATTTATGAAAACATTGAAAGGTAAAAAACTAACAAAGTGGTATTCATTAATCAATAAATATTTACCCAATACACACTTCTTACCTCTAACTTCCTCTCAAATTTTTTTTACAAAAATATTTAATCATCTAAGTATGTTCAAATGTATCAAGTATGTAAATAGCAGGGGTAAAACCATATTTATAGTGAAAAGTGAAGGGAGGTGACCATTGTAACTAACATGTTCATCCATCCTGAGAGCATTATAAATAATTGATAAGTAATAAATAATTTATGTTGTATTATTTATTTACATAAGGTTTTTAACCCTTGTTAATAAATAATAAATCATTATTATTTAATTACCTAAAATGTACTAAGGGTCTATAATAACACCACTTAAACATTAAATGTTTTAATAATTTTCATGTAAAGTGGTTGTATTTTCCACACATATCTACCCTATCTCTCATCTGGTGTATGATTACCTCTTTGGTATCCACCATAGTACCCTCCCCTATATCCACTTCTCTCTATTGAAAACCCATAATTTTATATTATTGACCATTATATCCTCCATGTCGCTAGGGTGAAACTCACCTCTATTATTATTGACTATCATATCCCCCTATGGCATTTCAGAAGAATATGTAGTCCATAATATGGGTTATTATTTAAGATATGTAGGGTTACATGATTTATGATATTGAGGAGATGGTGGAGTCTATAAAGCTTGGTACTAAAAATATTTTAATGTCCATCTTACTAAAACTTGAGGTTGAAACTAGGTCATAATGGTGATTTATACATGTGGGCTTAAAATCCTAGGTTTTACAACATAGATATACTATGAAGATACTATGAAGACATTCTTAGTGACATCTTCCTTCAATTTTTGGATAACTCTATAATTTTTATCATTAATATTATGTGATTTGACTCTATGATTTTTGGGTATAGTATTGTAAGAAATCATATTTCATAGCCAAATTACCTACTACCTAACAAATCTCATAATTAGTTTTCATAAATTTGAGCAATCATTCCTTTGGTCACCCTCTTTTCTACACTTAATACACCAAAAATCTAGCTTGGGATTTATACTTTCATGTAGCTCATCTATCTTTTACAAAACAACATCTAACATTTTTTGAACTTTCTTAGTAGATTACATAGTTTACCCATAAGTTTCTATTTGAACCACCATAATGTAGTTATTTTAGCATCTGCCTTTCTTGTGAATTGTATTTTAGCAATGAAAAACCAAAGTAAAGGTCATAGGCCTTCTAAAAACCATGCAACCTTATCTATATCTTGATACATAAAATGTAATTTATTCATTATATTAAAAAACACATGATCATAGTCTCATACTTACTCTCCATATTTTTGACAAATTTATCTCAGATCTTGAATTATCTAACTTATACATTTGTTCATTTTAAATTATCCTATCATTTATTTTTTGGCATCCTAAAATATTAGTTTCAAAACATCTATTTTGTATATGAACTATAAATATCTTCTTGTTAAGTCTCCTATGAGCTCACACTTCTTTGTTTTATCTACAGTTGCATTTTTAACCTACCATTTCATTTCATAGGTTAATAGATATTACTTGGGTTTTATATACCTATCATATGGTACCAAAATGAAAAACACTCATGAATTGAGAGCCATTATTAATAAATTAACACCTTAAAACCACTTGTTGTTATGTACTATACTTTTTCAACATCTTAGTATTTATTGCAACCTAAAACCCAACCTCAATCAATTTCATATTATCCATCACTTTCTTTGTGTCATCATATAGTTTCCAAATTTATCCATTAAAAATTCAAACCACATATTTTTTTTATTTGATAAGGTAAAAGATAGGCTTTATAAGGACATAGAACCATGAGAGTGCATTAAAATAGTTTTAACAAGCCAAATAGGGCCGAGAGAACAAAAAAAAACTAGTACTTGGAATGAAAATAGGAAAAAAAAAAACTAAAACTAATATAAGAGGAAGGTCCCTCTTGAGTGTCCTTCACTAGGATGATGGGTTTTTATTTTGAATCTTGTACATGAGTATGATTGTCGAGGCCTTCAACCACTTCCTCAAGGAAGATCATTATGGGCCACTTTATTCTTTTAACCTACAAAGGAGTCTATTTAGGGGGGAGCCTAGGGAGGATTTAAGGATCTTGGGACATTTCAAAACTATGGATTAGGGGGTTGAGTAGAGTGGATAAATGTCCAAATAGTAGCCGTAGCCTCTTTATGAAGTTCATTCCAATCTTGAATAAGCTTTCATAGGCCAAACCCTACCTGTTAAACTCTTGAGTTGAAATTTTCTAGCAATTTTTTGTTGTTTTCCAATTCCTCTATCACTATGGCCTTCCCTTTCCAAGATGAATTCAAAGGAGTTCCAATTTAAATAAGTTTAGGCTTGGGGATAAAAACTAGTTTGAGAGGTAGGTCATCAGGGGAGACTAGGATAAGCTATTTTGGGGGAAGTGTTCAAGGGGTAGGTGGTAATGCTTAGTAGGGTCCTCCATTTGGGAGTCCTTCTTGAAAGAGGATCCCTTAAGGGGGTCTTTTTGACCTAAAAGGGCCTATCCATGTTTAAAATGTAGGAGAATAAGACCAGACCATGTTTTCCTCAATTTCCAATATAGTACGTATTTAAAAGCTAAATGGATAAGGGAAATTGAGACTAGGTCATTAGGTAATAACTTCAAATTTACATCTTTTTATTTTCAAGAGAAGTCCATGGCATAGCTTGGAATGCCTAGAGGATCTGGTCAAGACTAGAATACAAGCCCCAATCTAGGAAATCAACCCTCCACCATGCCTTTCCCCATGGGTACTGCTACTAGAGGCACTAGAGGAGGATTAGGATGAGGTACTAGAGGAAGCAGACCCCCTCCAAAAATAGGATATAGATCTTCTCAAAAATCATTTATTCAACCACCTATGGTTTATTATGAAATGAAATTACACTTACCTAAGTACCAAGGGGTGAAAAATACAATTGAGCATGTTCATAAGTTTGAACTAATTTGGAGGGCACATGGCATTATGTCCTCTAAGTGAAAAGTAACATAGTTCACAACCACCCTCTTAGAATGTGCACACAAATGGTATCACAAATTTGACCTTCAACAAGTAGTGGTCAACTATGACCAACTCAAAGTAGCATTTCTACAATAATTTTATATTATTGAGTTTGAACAGTAGATTATAGCGATGTTGAAAGACATAAAGTAGGGAATTATAGAGAGCATATGGGAATATGATGCTTGGTTTAAGACCTTGATTTCTAATCTATCCTTTGAAATCAATCTTTCTCAATATGTACAATGGTTTGTAGGAGGATTATTGTTACCATTTAGGTGGAACTTGTCACAGATAACTTTTACCAACATTCATGAGGCTCTAGAGGCTACCCTACATGCTGAAGTGGTTAGAAGTATAGCTACTAGGATTAGTCCCTTTATGTAGGCACAAATAGTGTCCATGGCTTCTCAACTTGAAAAATTAATGACAAATAATGTAAATAAGATATGTAGTGGTGTTTGGTATATCGATTGTGAAACCAAAGGACACATAAGAAATAACTACCTGTGTAAGAACATCCATGCAGTCCTAAAGAAAACTTGTGAGATTTATCATGGTGATCATGATGTTTGTTCTTGTCCACTTTTTCAATGGTACATTAGAACTAAAGTATCTATGTATTATAAAAATTTTGATGCATATACTCATGACACCATTGATTTCCATCTAATTACTGATATTCATGATGTTCAAGTGTGCAGCACGTGCCAAGCCTCAATTGTTAGTTTCTAAGATAATGATGGATATCATGGGCACAGAAGAGGTTGAGGATGATATGGTAGGTTTACACCAAGGAATTTATATAAGTGTGGTTCTTTAGACCATTATTAGAGGGATTTCCTAGAATACCCAACCTGCACTTACTACAAAAAGGATCACTAGCTAAAAGAGTACTTAGATCTATATGCAACCATTACAAAGGACCAAATGAAAAAGGTGCAAGTATGATCCATCTAGAAAAAAAATAATGGTAATCTTGACAAAACATCACTATTGTACATCAATTTAATATTATTACTCATAGTAGGGATAAGACACAATCTACACCCAACCTGGTTGAAAAGGTACGTCAGGAAGAAACACGTGCTAGGAAATACCCTGATGTACTTTAGCAAAAGGATGTTATCTAGGATAAAATGTAACTTATGTATGAGATCCAAGGAAAAATTCAATACCTTAAGGATAAATATGTCACATAATGCATCGTAATGCAAAGGGAAACCAAACCTCTAGTAATGTGAGATAGTTTCTAAAAACTATGAAAATGCATGCTCGATGAAGACATCATTCCCCATCTTAGCACCTGGTTTAAAGGTCAAGATCCCATACCAAATGAAACCCACACTTAGCAAATTCAAAAAAGTGAAGATTGATATTTAAGCCATGCTCAACATCAGGAAAATCCTAGTTATACTTCCCTAAAAGATGAAATATTAGTTAATGTTGCTATCAATGGATGGGTAATCCGGGATATTCTAGTAGATACTGGCATTGAAATAAATGTTCTCACTAAAGATTCTTGGAAAAAAATTTCTAGTCCATCTTTGCAACCTTCACCTCAAGTCTTGTTCATGGCAAATAAGACTCATGAACACCCTATTGGAGTCCTTAAAAATGCCACTATTGAAATACTTAGGGTTCCCTTCAAAGTAGATTTTGAGGTTTTGGAGTTAGCAGAGGTTGATGATTACCCAAACTTATTGGGAATACCCTAGTGCTATGAAAATCATGTAGACTTAAGCTTTAAAAATTGATACATTAGATTTAAAAATACTAAACAATACATGATAATACCTTTAGACCAAACACAAGGACCATGCTATATTGAACCTATAAGTACTAATGAAGACATCAATAATTTGTATAATGTGACTACTCGACATGATGAGAAACATCCAACACTAGATGGTATTCTTTGTTGGTTGGATAACCAGTCTATTTTGGATACCACAAGTAATGCCTGCAACTATTGGGCCCATGGTGATTATGATCTCTCTAGAAGATTGTGCAACACCATCAATAGAGATGAAAACATACCATGCTATCTTCTTAAGTGTCACAAATTTATACACCTCATGGGTTTAGCATTACAAGGACCATTGGAGGGATCACATTTGGAGAGAATTAATGAAGCTCCATGGTTCTAAGGAAAAATGGAAGTGCATGATTTTGTCTAGTTCCTCGAAGAGTTCTATGGTATCGAAAATGAATGGATGAGGTCATTAGACCACATTTTCTATAGCACCACTTCTAGGTGTTGGTGAATACATGAAGAGCACTTATTGTATTAGGATCAAGTGTGAGCTACTCTACATCATATATTTCACCATGATAATAAGATAATAGATACACTCAGTTATAGTGGCATAAAATTACCTAAACCCCACCTTGAGGCATGTGAAACAATATGGTGAGCTAAGGAAACATTTTTACTAGAATATCTATGGGTCCATACATTCCATGGAACCTTGTGCACTAAGGCACAGGGTTGGTATATACATAAAGAAATGAACATGGGAACAAGGTTCTAGAAGCTATTAAAGGAAAATATGACATCCACACTTTCTTACTCTTCACCAAGGATGGATTTGTGCCTTACTCTTTAAACCATACATGAAGCAATAATTAGAGATCTGAGCTTGATGTAAAATCACATACATCATATTCATCAAGAACTAGAGGAACCCTTAGGTTTATTCAATGAGCCTCCCAAAAAATCAACTCTTTCACCTCTAGTAGTCTCCAGTGAAGAGTAACATGAATAAATCTACTTGGGAAAGTAGAAGCTTATCTTTCAAGTAGATAAAGGAGAAGGATCCACTCCATTCAATCCATTGAGTAACAACTTATATGTTCCTACAAGTAATAGCTCATAAACTATTTAGGACACCAATTTATTTATGGACAATCCTTATCATAAGCCCATTCAAACTATTCACATAAACATTGGCATAGAGTAAGAACCTAAGGTAAAGACCATTAGCAATTATTAGACTGGGACAAAAATATCACAACTCTTTGAGATGCTAAAATAGTATTAGGACATGTTTTTAAGGAACTACAGTGAAATGAAAGGGGTTCACCCTCTCTTGGGAAGATGCATATAAAATTGATTGATGGTGCTCATCTTATGAAGAAACACCCATACTAGATGAACCCTAACCTTTGAGTGCATATAAAAGAAGAGATCGATAACATGCTCCACACTGGGGTAATTATTGCTATTAATAAATCTAACTAGGTGAGTCTTATGGTAATTAGTATAAAAAAGGATGGGTGTATTCATATCTCCATATTTATTACCATAAGACTCACCTAGTCAGATTTGTTAATAGTAATAATTACCCCAATGTGGAGCATGTTATCAATCTCTTCTTTTACATGCACTCAAAGTTTAGGGTTATAGATTATCATGTTTTGAATGCATCTTATGTCATCAATCCTTTCTCAACACCTTTCATAGAGGAATTCATAGGTGTTATCAGTTGTGAGATATACTCCTTTACCAATGGGTTCTCAGGTATCACCAAGTCTAGATAGCTAAGGAAGACCACTCCAAGACCACATTTGTTATGGAATGGGCTCTTTTTACTACACTATCATGCCTTTTAGGTTGAAAAATACCCTAACAATATTCTCATGGGTATCAATGGAGACTTCTAAATATTTTATCCATAAGCTTATCCAAGTCTACTTAGACGACTTGATGGTATACGAGATGATCAAGGACCACTATGCAAATTTAAGGCTCATGCTTGAACACTATTGAGTGTTATGAATTTGATTGAATCTAAATAAATGCTTATTTGTGACACCATTTTGGGTTATCCTTGGGCATATCATTTGTAAAGAGGGACTCCTTATGGATCCAACCAAGATCTCTATCATTTTATGACTACTAGCACGAAAAACCTAGTGTGAGGTATGTGCATTCTTAAGACACATAGGATACTACAAGAAGTTCATTTGAGGTTATGCCAAGATTGTAGCAACCTTAAAATAACTATTAAATCATAATGAACAATTTAATGGACTAATTCTTGTAAATAAACTTTTGAAACTCTAAAAGAAAGACTAGTTACCACTCTTATCTTATAGTTTTTGAATTGGACAAAACCATTTCATGTCTATGTTAATGCATCTAGCATAGTAGTGGGTGCAATAATTGCATAGATAGGAGAGGGAAATTTGGACCATCTCATCTATTGCACCAGCAATAAACTCACATCGGCTAAAAGAAACTATACCACCATTGAACGTGAAGCCTTGTTTATGGTTTATGTGCTATAGAAATTCAAATAGTACCTTCTAGCCACACTACTTATATTTTATACTAACCACGAGGCTTTAAAATATCTCATCAACAATTCCATTATCCATGGAATAATTTGTTGATGGATAGTTCTCTTCCAAGAATTCTAGTTTTTTGTAGTTATAAAACTTGGGAAAACTAATTATGGACCTGATCATCTATCCCAAATTGAAAATAGAGAATCTCCACATGCTATAGAAGATGACCTTCTTGACATACAAATTTTCCAAGTCACTAGGGTACCTAAATAATTATAGGATATTATGACATTTCTTAATACTAGTTGTGCACCTAATTCTCTCACTTTACAAGAAAAGAAACAACTTGTAGTTCACATCACACTATATCAACTCATAGTAGGAGATCTATACAAGATGGATCATGATGAGGTACTATACCATTTTTTAATGTAACATGAGCACCTTGAGGTATTATGATAAGTTCAAGAAGGTATTGCTGGAGGACATTATGCTGGAGGACATTATGCTGGGGAATCTACCACATGCAAGGTGTTGCTCACCAAACTCTAGTGACAGACTTTATTTAATGATGCAAAGGCATATGAAAGGCAATATGATATCTTCCAGTGCATGGGAAAGCCTAATATAAGAGATTCCATGCCATTATACTTAATTTCATCTCAAGAACCATTCAAAAAGTGGGTTATAGACTTTATGGGGCCCATCACTCTTACAGGATGAAGAACTTGTTCATGGTACATAATTATGACAATAGACTATTTAATGTACTGGGTTGAGGTATCACCAACCAAAGACTATATGGTAGCAGCTACCATGTGGTTAATCTAGGAAAACATTATAACAGACTTTGGATGTCCTCTAAGTTCTACTAGTGACAAAGGAACCCACTTCTTGAATGAGACAATTTGAATCCTATTCATTGAATTCATGATTGTGCATCACAATACAACACCATATCACCCACATGCTAATGGAATAGTAAAATCCTTTAACAATATCCTCTATACCACTTTGACAAAAATCTATAATATTGGTAAAGTTGATTAGGATGATAGGGTATCTATAGTACTTTGGGCATACCAGACCACATACAAATGCCTCAACAAAAATACACCATTTATCTTGGTATATGAAAAATAATAAATCATGCCAGTTAAGTTCCTATTTCCATGTCTCTAACTAGCTCATATAAGAAACATTGATGATGATTCATCTTTGAAATCTTGACTTGTTGAACTCATGAAACTAGATGAGGATCAGTTCCTCACTCACTGGAATCAAGATGTTGATAAATGGAAATAGAAAGCATGGCATGATTTTCATATAAACAAAAAAATCTTCACCCCAAGTATGAAAGTTTTAATCTATGACTCTAAGTTCATGTGCCCCTTGGGAAGCTCTACATTCATTAGGATGGACCATTCATAATTCATAGTATCTAATCTACTGGTGCATACTGACTAAAGTGAATAGATGGCCAATTCCTACATAGACATCATAATGGGAGTTGGCTTTAGCCATTTTATGATTATATTTAAGTTTATGATATTTCTCAAATAAGGTTTGAGGCCATTAGATTAATATTTTATATTTTCAATAAAAAGTGTTTCCTTTGATATGCATGACTCATTTTTGTTTTTATTTTTATGGAGGACCACAAACACTTTTAGTGTGGGGTGAGATGTGCAAATGAATACAAGACAACAAGTGGGCACACAAGTTTTAAAGGCACAAGAGTCATACATGGTGCACAAGTGATTAAAGGCACATGAGTCATTTAATAAAATATATTCCCACCATTTGCATGATAGATGGTGTCTATTACTCTAAAAAAATAGGACAGTTGTCACCCACATCCAAGAAAGGCATGAGAAGAAATGGACCATTAATGTGACAAGGGTAGTCATAACAACAAGCGTGTGAGTGGAATGATGGGACAAGTTTGTTAGAACACTAAAAGGCTTAATGCAAGATCCAAAATATGGAGACCATTAGAAGATATGCATTTATGGATGAAAATGATAAGGAAAGAAAATAAATTAATGAGTTAGATTGGTCAGAGGACCTATAAATAACCATGTCAAAGCCATTTTACACTTTACCTTGATAAAATCTTCAAGTGATTAACAAACTAGAGAACCAGAGATGAAGTCCATCTCATTATGAAGCAAAGTGTTTGAGAACTAAATAGAGATGCAAAGAGTATTTCTAAGTGAAAGAGGAATATTGTTAAATGTAACCACGTGTATAAGTGGGTTGAGGCCATTCTTGCAAAAAAAAAATTGTAGGTTAAAAGTTCTACCATTATTGAAGTGTGAATATTGAGAGCTAGGGCAAGTTAAATGCCACCATGTATTCATTTGGGAATCTAGGATGGTTGAGGGTTAACCTTCAAGTGCCATGGAGGGTAATACAACTTAAGAAAAAGGCAAAAAGACTTGAAAAACTATCAACCATACCAAAATAGAGAGGTGTGAGTCAAGGAGCATGTTTCCTTATAAGAGATGAGCCTTTAGAAGACCTAGAAGAGACACTAAGGCAAGTGTAGCATGTGAGAGTTCAAAGCAAAAACATGGAAGAAGTCAAGATGGTGAAAAAGGGAAAGCAAGCACATGTTTCCTCATCATATACCATTCCATCATCTCCCCCTCAAACCATTTACATATAAGAGATGCAATACCCTAAGTTAGTTTTGTGCATGGAAAATTGGGTCTCTAAGGTGGAAACTATGACCGTATTTGATTATAACCACTGCCAACTAAGAAATGAGGTGCAATTTAAAAATTATTATTAGGTCTAGACCACCAACAAACAAAACTAGGTGGTCTATGACCTGACCATCAAGAATTAGCTAGATAAAGTTGGTCTTTTCCAACTCTTCAAACTATCATATTTTGGAATACATACTGAGGTAGTTTAGTTCCTCCTTTCACATGTTCATAAGGATTAAATCCACTACATAGGGCATGACATGAAGAGGGTAATCAAGGTCATAGGACTCCAATGCTCAAGGGTCAATGTATTGGATGACTTGGAGAATATAGAGGAAATTCAGTAGACCACCACCATGCTTATGTACCAAAATTAGGGACATGAAATGCACATCAAAAACTTGTAAGATCCCACTCTAAGAGTCATAGTGTAGATAATTTCCACCAAGGTCAAAGGGATCG
>JARHVA010011392.1:60000-63022 GCA_037957365.1 Torreya grandis | reverse complement strand
TAGTTGACCATCCAATACCATGTTAACAAATCATATTACCATGTCTCTATAATGTAGTGTCCTCATGATTTAATACACTCTAACCTCTAAAACTTTTGTGGATTTTGAATGAAAATTCACCTAATTATCCTCTCAAAATTAAGGATACATTAATTCTATAGTAAAAAAGTAAACATGAGATAAAACAAATATATAAAACCATATCAAATCACAAAGAAATAAAAAAATATGCATCAACGTGAGATGAAATAAAATATGTAAATTATATGAAATAAATGTAATATAATTCCCAAGTAAGTATCTATGTGTTATTTTAACCACTAAATATGATGACCAACAGTAGACTCTAGAAAGGGGTTAAATTTTATGGTTAAACCTCAATATTTTCATAATTCAATATTGCCCTTCAAAATCTAGGTTAGTTCATCTTTACAAAATGAAATATGGAAAATGTTTTAAATATATATCAGTGCATATATTTAATTATCTAAAAATTAAATTTTCATAATCCACCCTAAATTTTCCCATTCATCCCATATGGTTTTCAAAACATTTCCACCTAGTCCATATTGTAAGGTTAAAAAGTCAAAAACATTACTTAGTCAATTGTTAAATTTAACCCATCTCCAATGTACTAGTAGAGAAAATAAGGCACAAAATTAGGAGGTAAGGAAGGGGTAAATCATTAATTTTTAAGGGGGGTTATTCTATTGGAGGTTAAGGGAAATAATTGATGTTATTTTTTTGTCCTTTTTTCCTATAATATCATTGACTACTATGCCCTAAAACCCTAGATATTAACACTTGATCACCTCAATTTGTTACACTACATCAATTTATTAAAATTATTGAATTTTGGCACATAATAGATGAAATCAACCCATGATTTTAACACACAACCTTAATAATATAGAATAATTCCGTACCATTTATACCTAACACAAATATTTACCATAAATTTATTTTCCTAAAACTAATAAAAATATATAACCAAAGACTAAATTTGATGGTCGTATGACATTATTTAATTTTTTAGTTGTAAAATGCTATCAATTTTTTAAGAGACCATATCAAATTAAAGGTAAAAGTTTAGGCAAATTGCCAAAAATATAAAGGTTTATATATATATATAGCTTTCTTCTTATATAATGAATTATATCTATATTTATTGGCAATGTTGAATAAATAACCATCAATTTAAAAATTCATGATAGGAAGGGTCTACCATCATTTTTTAGGCATTTTTAGTCACCATCATATTAACAAGAAGAAAATAAAAATAAATAAGTGCCATGAAAAACAAAGATCACTCGAAGTTATCTAGTAGTCTCTATTTTCACTTAAATTTCATAATAGCCAATAATATCATAAATGAAATTAAGTGGCATTGTGCATAATATTTAATTTGGTTTTTTAAGTTCTAAAAATAAATACAAAAAAATTATGAATATTATTTTTTGTATTGAATACCATTTATTTTTGTTGTTTGAAAGCTTATTGGAGATGCATTAACTACAAATCTAGAAATATTTTGTCCTAATTATGGATAATTTGTTACATATAATCACCAATTACCATATATATCTAGACTAAATTTTACATGATATAAGGAGAAAATGAATTATTTAATCACAATCATTAAATAATAATTGTATTCCTACCAGATATCCATGAGTCAGTGAATGGTTTTTTAATGTTGTGATCATGATTAACTTAATGATAACATAGAGTATTTTTAAAGCCATGGCCATGGTTAACTCAATGATAATTCAAGAGTTTTTAATGTCATGAATAAGGTTGAATAAAATTAAAAATAGGATATTTTTAATGGTATGCTTCCATTTTTATTTGTTAAATCTACTTTGGTTCTTTTGGTTTTGATTAATTCCATGATGGCATTACTAGCAAGGCATTGGAGAAAACAACAAAGTAAATATTAATAATCTATGGTTTTATTTTGTATTTTTGGGTTTAGTATGATGATATTTATTTCAACATTAATATTATCCTAGAACATTTATTTCTTGACTAAATATTATTATCTATACCCAAGTTTGGCAATAGTTTAAATGGAAACCTATTTTTTTTGGTTAGTTTTAAAACCACTCCCCCACACACACTCACAAATAGATATATTTAAAATAAATATTTTATTTTATTTGAGGCATTTTAAAATAGTTCACATGATTCTTGGATGCATTAAAAAATGGAATACATGTCTACTAGGGCCTATAAAACTAGATCATCAGATGATCCCATTTGTGATTATGCCCTAGTGAATGTGCATAGTTTTTTCTAAACCTCAAATTTTAGTACAAATATTATTTTTGTCTTTTTTATTAGATTTAAATTTTACACATAAAATGATTCAAGTTATATACAAGGTCTAAATTTAGGTTTATAAAGCTCCTTGGTGGAATTACTAGGAAGGTGTTGGATAAAATAAACTAGTTTAATCTTAACTATGGTTGTGTTTTGTATTTATGGGTTATGTAAAATGAGTTTTATCTCTACATTAACATTATCCTACCACCTTTGTTTTATGATTGAATTTTATTATATAATCCATGTCTAGCCACACTTTTTGAATAAAGGGAAACCTAATTTTTACCATCAAATTTAATCCATCATCAGATAATTCCATTTTTTTATTATGCCCTAGTGAATGTCCATAGTTTATTCCAAACCTAAAATTTTATTACAACTCTTATCTTGGTCTATTTTATTGTATTTAAATTTTACAAGTAAAATTATTTAAATTTCATACAAGTTTCAAGTTTAAATTTTTGTATTCTTGATGGAATGACTAAGAAGATATTATAAAAATATATCATGTTAATCTTAACTATGATTGTGTTTTTATTTTATGGGTTATGTGATGAGTTTTCTCTCTACATTTACATTCTCCTACCTCCTTTGTTCTATGATTGTCTGCTATTATCTAAGCCCAAGTCTAACCACACTTTTATAATAAAGGGAAATCTATTTTTTCCCATCAAATTTAAGCCACACACACACACAC